>CM023483.1:112390010-112490009 GCA_013339685.2 Hyalomma asiaticum | reverse complement strand
GCATTGTCCTACACCTGCACAATTTTTCATCTTCGACATCTAACAATTAAATGCTATCATTTGAACTTGATATATTATTTTTTTGTAGAATACAATTAGCATGCTTCTGTGCGTGCGTCGTGCATTAATAGAAATTAAGACTATAAAAAAGTGGAACTGACATGCGTATAGTACGTGCATGACAGGAGATGTGGTATTGATGATTGTGTGTATATAAATTTAATGGCAATAGGACCGCCTGGTGCGTCATGTATTCATTATGGTGTCAGACAATTTGTCTGATACGTACAGCTGTAATGTGTGTGTATGCGTGCCACGTACGTGTTTATTGGGCGATTTAGACATGCAGTTCATATATGGTACATGACTGCAGATCCCTTATATGGCCGCATTTGACCCCACATATGGGCCGACCCCGCCATATATGGCAGTATTTGATGCCATATATGGCTGCATTTGACCCACATATGGGCCGACCGCGCCATATATGGCTACATTTGATGCCATATATGGATGGATGTGCCATATATGGCCTTATTTGGGCGTATATATGGCAACATATCTGGCCACATTTACTTATATGTGGCCACATATAATTTATATATGTGCCATATATGGCATTTTCGTAAGGGGTGTTAATGCACGACCATATGACCAAGAATGTTGATCATATTGCTAAAAATGAGCCCTCAGTGAGGAGCGCACGATTGATTGCGAACGACGACGGCTCGCCCGCCTACATAGGCCCACTCTCGGGGTCGTCACTGACGTTGAGCTGTTGTGATGTGTTTGTCCCTCGCGGAGACAGTGTTTTATGGGCAGTGTTATTCAGCGCTGTTAGAGAACAAAGCAGGACTGTAAAACTATGTTTGTTTTGCACTTAGTGACTGGGATACGATGTCTTACGAGCGAGTAACCGACGTACTGGATGCGGGCTGTCGCATATACGCGCGAATCGCTCGTCGCCCCATGCGTCTGGAACCGTCGTATGTCGCACGCCCGAGCACACGGCACCGGACGTCGTATTGCATGCAAAATCGTACCGTGCCTACAGCGCTTAAACTGGCAAGGATAAGGACGAGGACGGCGGTTTTCGCTTTGGCAGAGCGCTCTTTTTTCGTTAAAGCGAGTAAGGATACTTTCACGATTCTTTTATAAACAGCTAGGGCGGACAACTTATTGCAGTCCAGGGTGTATGGGTTGTGCGATATCGATATTATACTTGTATGTAGCCCGAAGTCCTGTTTCTTCAGGAATGAGAAACGTTACGTGACTTCATCTTTAACGAACTTTCGGCTAGTTGTCTTTGAAAGGATTCTACGCTGTGCTTACTTCCTACCTTGGCAGCACTGAAGGAAACTTGGAGAGATGTAGTATTATCTGCATATTTTGATCCTCCCATTAAACGGGATGCACAAGTCTCAAGAATGAGTTAACGATAGCCGCCTGAAACCTCTCCGTTTCCCCTAGCGGCTTGTTACAATTATATCAAATGAAAATCACATACAAGAAGCTTTATTCCAGTGTTCAGCGGACACTGCTTACCAAGGATATTGGGCTAAATGTGTGTCAGTACACCTGACGAGGATCCAACTTCCCTTCGTCTACCTTCGTTTTAACTTAAAGGGGAATTATTCAAGGGCTTGGTTCTCTTGCTACGCAACGAAATGAATCCAGCCTACACTGAGGCCAAGAAATGCGTAGTGGAAATTATATGTGGGTTTAGCTGGAGTGTAGTAATTACGATGTAAATGCAAAGGGAATAAAGTGGGCGATAACACACCCACCTTTGACAGGAACCAAACCTACGACCTCTGGATAAAGCAGTCAGATGTCTGGCAAATGAGCTACGGCGGCAATGGTTCCGCCGTCCACTTTATTGGGAATTTCAGTACATTTATCTCGTCCACTTTAATTCCTTTTTATTGATGTCATAATTAGTAAACTACAGCTAAAGACTAGACCTAATTTTAACTTATGCCTTCCTAGGCACCATGGTCCGTTGGACTAATTCGGCTGCGTCTAAACAAAAACCGACCCTTTTACCTATTCCCGTCATCCATTCCTCTTTGGTTATTTGCATAGCGTAGCTCTTCTTCTGGCAGACTTGGTGGATTTAGGTAGAATGCCAGTGTTTATTTGTCAGCAGACGTCTCAAGCTAAGATCACGTACTACATGGTGCCTTAATTCTGGCAAAAAGAGCGCTTCACAGTCGCCGAAACGGCGAGTGGCGCTGACTAACACTGCCTTGAGTAAATATACTGAAATAATTAATAAAATGTACGAGGCAACGATCACCTTCGTAGATCATTCGGAAAAGCATGAAAAGCTTTATCGGACGATCGTAAGTTCGGTGCCTACCTACGGCTGGTGTGTTATTTTGTGCCCACTATGTGTGCCGTCCGTTTCCAGAGAGACAGAGGGAGGGAGAAACAAGGAAGGCCAGGGAGATTTCGAAGTTTCGCACAAATACAACGGGAATCTGGAATTATCTCTTACAGGGGGCTGCACTAAACGCACAAGTATTATACAAAGCAACCACGCAGTTGCGTCGCGAGAAGAATTTGTGAAGCAAATATTAATTAGGCTCGCATAGGTTTTCAAGAAGTCGAGATCATCATCGTCATCAGCAGCCTGTCTACGCCCACTGCAAGGCAAATGGCTCTCCCATAGGTCTCCAATTTTCCTCGTCCTGTGCTAACTGCGACCAATTATTTCCTGCAGGCTTCTTGATCTAATCTTCCCATTTAACCTTCTGTCGCCCCCCTGCCACACTCTCCTTTTCTAGAGATCCAGTCTGTTACCCTAATGACCAATGATTACCTTATCTTCGTATTACATCACTGCCCACGCCTATTACTGCTTAATTTCTACTAATATTTCTTTCAGATATGTTCGTTCCGTGACCACTCCTCTCTCTCCTTCTCCCTTATTGTTACACCTATCATCATCCGTTCCATTGCTCACTGAGTCTTTGTCAGTTTAAGTTGAGCTCTCTTCGTGAGCTTCCAAATTACCAGAGTACCAGTAAGATGCAGGTGTTTTATTCAGTCCACTTCAGGGGCAATGGTAAGGTGCCATTTATTAACTGAGAATGCCTTCCAAATGCACACCTCTCCATCGAGCTACTGTGCCTTCTTTTCAGTTTATAACATGGGCAACCCATGCGTGACCCAGGGTTTTACCTGCAAACAGAAGGATGCCTGTCAAAAAGGAAGAACACGTAGCCTTAGTGGATGTGCATCCGAACAAGTTTGTTGCTCCGTTGGTAAGTACAGCTAACCATGACAGAATATGCTCGCGAGGTTTCAGGAACTTTAGTAAAAATAATTACAGGAAGTACCAAAGCTTTGCACCATCGTCGAATAAATTCCCAATTGGCCCATCTCTACATGTACAATATGCTCACTGCATGGCGAAGACATTTTTGTCAGCTGCAGATGCGATGAGGCTTACGCGCTGAACTCTGTTACCGTCTTTGTTACATTGTCGGCTTGGAAAGTGTCGCCATGGGTCGCGTATGACAAAAATTAACACGCTCGCTAATTTGTTCTAAGCATTAAAACATTGAAGGGGAGATTAGTATGTTCGTCCTATATACTTCGTCGACCTACAACTTGGTCAATCCCCAACTGCGCTTACGAACTCTGTGAGAGAAGGAAACAAATTGAAAAGCAACAGCCGCTGTCGGAGTAACGAATTTGTCATGCATAGCGGGATTGCGTGAAATTTTAGCTTTCGTACGAGGAGTCGTTTACATAAGCGTCTTTTTTACGAGGATGCTTCGGTAAAGGCTCCTCGTTTTTTTACGAGAACCCTTTATCGCGGCCCTTTTTGGAAGAAACTTTTTCCAGGCACAGTGTCACTCACAGCCGCACGCTTGCCTCGTTTCCTCTAGCTTGTAGGCGCTTCATGCTAGTCATGTGAGGGCTTTATTAACGTTATTTGCATGACAATGTGGTCGCTTTGTTAATGTGAGCAATTGCGTTATGCGCTGTCGAACTTACAAAACAAGCCTCAACCCTCATAAGATAAAGGAACACAATGGACACTAGGAAAATATTCAAATTTTAAGGAGAACGACTACGATGTACTTGCTACTGCTGTCCCGGGACTACCATTTGCAAGGAAATACAAATATTTAATAAAGTCCATGGACTCCAATCATTAATGAAATTGCAAATGTTTTCAAACACGCACGCAAGCCAGAAGTGTACGCGTTAGAGCAAAAGCTGATGAGAGGGAAACTTTTTGACAACGTAGAACTCATGCTTTTCAGCAACATAGGAAGCGGCATTTATGAAGCAAAGCGAAGACAACCTTCGCGGGCTCGCCCCGACGCGCGGCCGCTTTGGTTGCACTGGTGCTTCGCAGAGAGCTGCCAATCTCGTATGTGTTCTCGCTAACCGAAGTTAGGATACGTTACCTAGTCCATACCGAATAAATCACATGTGCGGTGTTGTATTGGTAAGTGTAGTCAGCCGTCACTGTAAGAAAACAAGTTGTCTAATGAGGAATACATTATAAAATGTCAATGGGGACTTTAGCTTTTCTTCTGTACTTGCCCCTGCTCAGTATATCACGCTTTAATGTTACGGCTCACTTTGATATTGTTTTTAACATATTCAACTTAGGAATGTGCTCAAGTGAACACTAAACACCGGTTTCTAGAACTGCTTAAAAATTGTCCATATAACTCATCCTCAGATCATAGAGAAACTGCCATACACAATTTAAGAAGAGTGCGAAGACACTGTGTGCGAAGCTATGCACCTGGTGAAACGTTTAGTTGTATAACTGTGGGTACATCTGCCGAGCTGATCCGCGTGTAAGTATAATATGACGTACGAAAACTTTCTACGTTACAGAGAAAAGGCCCTGTTCTCTGGTAGGTGGCACATGCCTGTTAAGCTGCGGAAAAAACACTAGAGAAGACAAAGGCTACGGGTGTGATACAAAACTCAAGTGCTGCATCGCCAAGAAGTAGAGAAATTCGCTTGTTCTATTACAACGATGATGCCTTGCACGACGATTCGTGGTACAAATAAAACAGATATAACAAATTTGAGCCTCTTCCCCTCCATGTTTAGAACAATAAACAGCCCTGATTACCAGTGAAAAACAGTGGAATGCATCCTAGTTCATGTCATAAGACAAGTACTACGGGATTGCTGCATCATATATGCAGCAATCCCGTAGTACTTGTCTTATGGTATGTCCATTTTATTAGTGCACAGTGGGGGGCTAGTCCACTTGCGCACATGTCATTGTCTCTCTTCTTGTGTGCCATGTTTTTTTCGTGTTGTGGTGTTTAGGAATGTTCGGCTCTTCAACTAGTGCGCAGTGGCACCGCACAAAACCAGGGGGCATTTTGAACCATTCATGCGGAAAAATGTGTCAACAGAACCGCTGATAAGCAAACGGGCGCCGTCAGTGCCGTTCCATTTAGCTCGAAGTTTGGGCACGCCACCGTCGTGCCAACCTTCCTTGAGCCGGCCGCGACGACGACACCAGGGAGTTATGACGATGAAAACTAATTTGACCATCCCGCAAACCTGACACGGACCAATTCGAAGAGCGAGTTGACCCATGTTCAGGAGACATGACCCACTCCGAGAATTTTTCGGGAAATTAGAGCACATGAACAAGTCAATTCTGTTTTGCTGCGACGATAGAAAAACATGCAGCGCAAGTGAGCGATCTCAGTTTTTATGGTTGAAAAGTGTAGGTGCTATCATAAAAAAAAAAAAAGCGCTTGCATTCTTATACATCTTTCCGGCTCCTGTAGCCTTTTGCTTTTGCTTCCGTTTCTGTCAAATCTGTACCGAATAAAATTAAACAAACCAAACAAAGCACAACTTGACGGAGTGACGCAAACATTTAACTGAAATCAGAAACCACGCGACGTTCCATTCAAACATCCGTCATAGGAAACAAGTAACGGACACGATACATCGCTGAGAACGACATGCGGAAGCATGAGGGAACCCTGCACCCCCTTTTGGCAATACAATATTTTCATCAACCTAGACATGCGGGTGTCGCACGTATACCAGTGCAACTGTCGCGCTTTATCAGGCTCATTGAGAGGGAGAAGTGCTGTTCTCAGCTTTTAGTGGCTCTTATGCAGGAAGACAAAGCATGGAAGAATTTCCTTTGAGTACAAGAAAGCTAAGTATACTCTTGGTCATGCCAAATGCATAATCAGTCGACTTTTATTGCGAACGAAAGCGCCATGCCCAAGCTTTGCTTCCGTCAGAGCGTACGCTGAGACGCGGCTAGGACCATCTGTAGAGAAAAATGACAACGTGATGGCGAATGACAAAGGAGCGGCGTGGCGGCGACGAGAAGGAAGGAAGGAAGGAAGGGGGAAACAGAAAGGCAGGGAGGTTAACCAGAAAGGCGTCCGGTTGGCTACCCTACACGGGGGGAATGGAAAGATGGGAGAAAGAGAAATAAGGGGAATAATGAAAAAGACGCTGTAGGACAAGTCCAACTGTCAAAGGCATATCGTGCAAACCAGTCATCTTCAAAAAGCGCAAAAGTGCTTTTAGTGCCTTGTGGGCCGACGAGCGATGAGGGCGGTGTTCGAGTAGCAACTGTAAGGAAAGTTGCCAATCGTCCAGGTGGCGTAGCGTCTCAGCAAGTGTTTTCCTTTCCTCGACGAATCGCGGACAGTGGCACAGCAGATGGTCCAGGGTTTCGTCGGTGTCGCACATCTCGCAGGTTGCACTGTCGATCGCTCCAATTAATGCGGAGTGTGCCTTTGTGAAGGCAACTCCCAGCCAAAGTCGGCAAAGAAGCGAGGCCTCATGTCGAGGAAGTCCTGCTGGAGGGTGGAGATGCAAGGAAGGGATTAACTGGTACAGTCGCGTTCGCTTGATGTTTGGTGAGTTCCACTCAACCAGTGAGAGACGGCGTGCCAAGTGTCCAAGCTGCATTGCAGCATCTGTCCTTGAGAGTGGAATTGAAACAATGTTCGCTTCTTGATGTGAAGTGCGAGCTGCGCCATCTGCGGCGACGAGAAAAGGGTGGTGCTACTTTCCAGGCTCCAATGATCTTACTTCTGATGCCGATGTTGCGCCATCTCCAGCCGACGTATGAAACATCAGGTTGGCGGCGTTTCCAAACTTATAATTGTAAAAAAATATATAATAAATAAAGCTTGCACTACGTCGCGTTTTTTGTCGCGCCTTAAGTTTTCTTCGGCATTATGCGATCTAGATCACACTGGCAGCCTCGTGAGAACGTCCGCGCTAGTACGCGCACTGCGATTGGCGTAGCCATCTTTAATGAAACGTCACACTGTAAGTAAAAATTAGCCGAGATGGGAGCTTTTACCAGCATGTAAACCGAAACAATTCTCATGCCCCACACATTTACTCCGTCATAGCAGAGTGAATACGGCACATGACATCAATTTACCACCATTGCTAAGTGACGGAGTATAAAAACGACATGACTTTATTATACTACCCACGGAGTTTCAGGTCACTTGGTCACAACCTCCCCAAGGGAGTTTTTAACAACCATTTTCGGTAGCGACGCGCTTGCGGCGGTGTGATGAGTGTGTGTGTACGCGCTCGCGCGTCTGTTTAGTGTTTCCGTGTGATGCTGCAGTGCATTGGTTGGTTCGATGAATCGTCGTTGGGAGTTGTATCTGTGCGTGCTCACACGTGTGTTTAGTGCGTCCGAGTGAAGCACCACTTCGTTTTTGTACGCAGTGAGTTTGCAACGGCCGATCAGTGTTCTGTGTAAACATGTCAAGGCTCTCTCCACTGGTGAACCGCACTGCTCCTTCAGCCAGAAGCCGGATGCCGCACATCGACCAGACGACCACAGTGATGCGCGAATAGGAAATATTTTGTTATGAAGTGGCTAGGGGCACCACCACCCAGCGAGCGTTCACGTGGTTTTAGGCTTCCGAGATTATCAAGATTTTATGCGGAAAAACCAGGATAATCGGAAAGCAAACGTCAAGGCTGTCGACCGGAAGAAGAAAGGACCAAAATGATACCAAATTTACCCGGGTAGACCAAATATTAATAAAATTATACAAGGAATTGTCCCGGACCACGCCTAGGCTTAGCTGGCTTCAGCAAAAGCTCCTACATGGATGTAAATATATACTCCCATATAGGTACCCGCAATAGCTCCGCGATGGCTGTAAACATATACTCCCATAGCTACCCGCAAAAGCTCCTCGATGGATGTAAATATTACTCCCAACAATCCACCCAAAAGCTCCGGTTAAGCGGAGCAAACCGTTTACTCCGCATGACCGGAGTGTATTAAACTCTTATCGGGGAATGCGCTAGAGGACAGGTCATTTACTCCCATTTCGGCTGATTTTGGCTTACAGTGCGTAGTGTTTCCACAGTACGACTCGGCTTCCAATCGCGTCTTTTTTTCGTTGTATCGTGGCGTAAGAGATCGCGCTACTTACGTGTACAGTTGCGCTTTGCACTGGCCATGTGACGCACGCGGGTCGTACGTTCCATTGTGGAGTGCAGTATGGCGAAGAGCGTCGTGAAGTCCAGGTGCCGTATTTTGAGCTGCGTCGCCAATGGCCATAGTATCGCTTTGGTGACGTAAGTGTCGCTTTTTGTGTCTCCTGCGGTGGTGATTCGCTATTTGAACAAACCGGAGACCCGCTGTCACGTACCCGTATTGGTCAACGAACCATTCACCACCGCAGGAGACACAAAAAGCGACACTTACGTCACCAAAGCGATACTATATAGCCGTGGGCGACACATCTTAGAATACGGCCCCAGGAGCGCCAGTGTGCGCGTCGCCGTCGAGCCAGTGCCACCGACGATAATCGGACCAGTAAAGCCAAACGCATGCGCGACGCCCCGCCGTTGTTACACTCCCAAGTGGCTACCCCGGGACTCCAGTGATAGTTCACGGAGATCGAAGAACCTCTTCGGTGCCGTGCGTGCGTTGTGCGACTGTTTAGTGTTGGCCGGAGACGTGGCCGCGATCGGGGACGTGCGGGGCGCACAGCAACGTGACCTAGCCGCACGCAGTATCGAATGAAGCTTCGAAAAGCATACGCACAGAAAGTGCAAACACTCGCGGTGTGCCACAGTAATCACAAGGCGAAAAATATAACGCTTAGAGAATAAATGAAAACAACCTTCAAAATTGGCGCAGGCAAAAAGTTGTGTGGCGACAGCTGCAGACTTGTATCTTTTCCTCGCCTTACATATTCCACCGCATCCATCCCTCCATTTGTAGCCCTTTCCCTCTTGCAAATTCTGCGTCTCTCCTAGAGCAGACTTAAAGGGCAACTCCAGCGATTTCTCAGTGTCCACTTATCTCAATAAAATTTTCAATATGCATTCACCTCGGCAATGTAATAATATATGCCAAACCAGGCGGTTGCAAGTCATTTAGTTTTCCTGGAAAAGAATTTTAAAATTTTTTAGCGGATTCCCCTGCGGGCCACCCTACGTGTTTTTGACGTCATCATCTTCAGCGCTGCCTACGCGAGCATACGGGACTTGAAAAGCAAAACTGCGGTGCTTCAGCCTTCAAATCGTCAATGTAAAGTCCAGAAAAGCTGGCATAACTCAATACATCATCGGATCGCCTCGCAAATGTCACTTTTCTCCATATTTCTGGTGGACGGGAGGCTGTGACATCATCGCATACGGTGCAAGAAGCGGCTACCCGTTTCGGTTTCGGTTTGAACACTGCTTTTGGTCGGTTATTTAAATTATTGGTGCGTTTCTCAGCAAATTGAACCAACCTGGCTGCTACAGGACTATCAATACTATTCGAAAACATCGATATAAGAACATGGTTAAAAAACCACCGGAGTTGCCCTTTAAAGTAGTACTGACGCGATTTGCCGGTGGCACAAGAGATGCATTTTTCGTTTGCTAGCCATGCATTGTTAACGCTCTCTACACACCGAAGGCAGGAAACACGTAGAGAGTATTTTAGTTTGATTTTAAGGTTTTCTTCGCTGAGCATTTGCAAGCCAGCCTCAGCGCCATGGACATTGCGATGATGTACGAACACGGTCTCTTAAAAATCGCCGAGATCGCGGTCAGAGTCGCTGTACGACCGCGAAATCATCGTTGTTTGCGTGCCCTATATGTAACTGACCACATCCGACGGAGTTGCGGCGACGCTATCACGAGTTACCGTCCCCAAGTGACCTAGACGTACGTCCGACTGTGTTGACAAGTCACCAGGAAAACGCTCCCTCAACTGCTCAATTTAGCTAGCGAGCACTTCAGACGAAAAACCCAAAAATGAGGTTTATATTAGCAACATTTTAAGATATTGCACCGATTGTGACACATTGATTACGCTGAGGATAGTCATAAATGCAACCTTGTACCCGAATATCCAACCTTCATACGATCTTCATAGCGATGAATAGCGAAAGCAGGTTTGTCCCTTGGCTTTGCGTCCTACGTCTAGGTGGCTGCGTTTCCTTTTACCTATTATTCCATACGTCTTGCATGGTTGACTTCCAAGGTTGCAACTGCTTGCGTTAAATTCCACTGGTTGTCGGGTTTACGCAAATTGTACCGAGTATGATAGGTGTTCATTTCAGGCTGAGCAAAAGCACAGATTTGTGGAACAGTCTCAGTAAGCCTTCCGGATCATCTTCTGCTCCTGCAACAATCTAATGGAGCTCGAATAACTGTTATTCATTGGGGATTATTGCAAATGTTTTCTAAAGCGCAGCGCTTAATACCACCACAAAGAGCTCCAAAGGTAGGCAGTCTATCTTTGACGAGCACTCTCCGAGATGATTTGATTTTGCGCCCTTGATGATATTTTCCTTCTTATTCTCGCTACATACTCGAGGGCGGCTTTGATAGCTTAGCTTTACAAGCATTCCCAAATTTGTATAGCATACTAGCTGCAGTCACTAATGCGCGTATGCGAGTGCCGAAGGACAAGGAAAATTAGTCCTTACATTTTTCCATGACCTTAAACATGTCTGGTGTTCCTTTATTTCCCACAGCACAAAAGAGATGTAAAACAATTGGTTATTCAGCAGAATACCGCAGTTCTTAACGTTGTAATATCGATGGTCGCAGCACATCTTCAATCAAGAACACAACAGCATGCAGACTCTTCTTCCGTTGACAGAAGGTATTTGGCACAGGCAGTCACGTACAGGCGTAGATTGATACCTGAACAACTGATCACATGATGTACAGCCAATGTTAATGTTATAAATCAAATCTTACTCATGCGCTTCACACATTTCGATTTCTAGCCTGAAAAACAATTCTTTCACATAACTTTCGGTCGGCATAGAATAGTACGAATGAACCAGCACAACTACGCACACAGCGTGAGCGATGTAAGTCGCACTGTCAAACTATTTCAATAAAAAGAACATTATTTTTGTGCTCAGCGGAAGTAAGGCACTGGTTATGACTCACCTGGGAGGCTTCGGCGATGAACAACGCGAGAGTGGCGTTGTAGGCATCGCATCCAACTGCAGTACAATGGAGCAATGCTTCTATGTCAAGCATTTGTAGTCACGAAATAGATGCAAGCGTAGCTAGTGTTATTTTCAGTGTTTTTCCAAGTGCTTTAAAATCTACGTCCAGATGGCAGATTACATAAAGGAGAAACTCGTGTTGCTGCTGGCATTATGTGACCTCGCATTCTCTTGCAATTCCGACAACAGGCTTGCCATGTCCTATTCGTAAAATTAATAGCATTCGGCGCCGGATGGCTGACAGGTGTGCGGTACATAAAAAATAATGGTTTGCTGACAAACTAATGCATGGCTAACAGGTGTGCGGTACCGCCGGATATTAAACACCGGATTTCGCACTTAAGGGGACGTGTGATACATTCACAACTGCAATTCGTTGCCCAAGTTAGCGACAAAATGAAGGGGTGTTACGTTATTCTTTCGTCCTTGATGTACAATAAGGAGTTTTCTTGAAAAGACCTCATTTGCTTTCTATATAACGGGGTAATTCGTGCACAATTGAAAAACGTCACCGGGACAACAATCGTGCTCTTTTTCCTGGACCGCCTTATACCTGACAAGGTTTCGAAATCCAGTCACCACTCCCCGACGCTTAGAAAATGTAGGAGGAAAAAAAGAACACTCTTTTTCCACCGGAACAGTACTGGAAAAGAAATCTTGTATTTTTCTCCGGCATAAAATGCCGCAAGGGGGCGGAGTCTCACATTTTGTACGTTCTACGCACTCTAGACACTCCTTGCGTGACCATTAAAAATTCCAAACTAACCGTAAGACAGAAAAAAAATTGGCCGATCCCACGTGCAGTGGGAAAAAGGAAATGCGAAGCGTGCATCAAGTACGTAAACTGGACCTGCATTGTTGCCTCGCTATACCAATTTTAGTTAACGAACCGGCCAGGAGAGCACCAAGACCGTGGCATGTAAATCATGTCGCTCATGACATGCATATCATGGTTTTCATGTTATGAACTGTCATTTATGTTCGTTATGGAGTCATGCTGTGGCATACAAATTTTCGTACACATCCCACGAACGGAAAGGCCAGGAGAGCACCAAGACCGTGGCATGTAAATCATACCGCACATGACATGCATATCATGATTTTCATGTTATGACCTGTCATTTATGTTCTTCATGCAGTCATGTTGTGGCAATACAAATTTCGATTTGATTTGTGGGGTTTAACGTCCCAAAACCAGTTCTGATTATGAGAGACGCCGTAGTGGAGGGCTCCGGAAATTTCGACCACCTGGGGTTCTTTAACGTGCACTGACATCGCACAGCACACGGGCCTCAACATTTCGCCTCCATCGAAATGCAGCCGCCGCGGCCGGGATTCGATCCCGCGACCTTCGGATCAGCAGCCGAGTGCCATAACCACTAGACCACCGTGGCGGGGCAATACAAATTTCGTATACATCCAATTAACAAAACGACCAGGAGAGGACAAAGTTGTAGGCGGCTAGATAGATAGATAGATAGATAGATAGATAGATAGATAGATAGATAGATAGATAGATAGATAGATAGATAGATACGTTCAAGGTCGCCGAAGTTCGCTAAGAAGTGCTTCGCATTTAAAAAATTGAAGGACTGCCGCTCGATATCCTTCGTTTACGCTGATGTCGCTTTATGCTTCTTTACTCCATTAAACAGCGCCAAGAGCATTTGGATTTCATTGGATGCATACTACATCCACAATCTTATATTTAATCCAAGTGAAGAAGAGATGCGTAGGTTTGTTACGTCATTTATAGGTCATATAATGCGACAAGCGGAGCTACACAGCTGTCATAATATCGTCTGAACGGCTCCTTGAACCAAATCTGGAAGAAGGCGCGCGCGCCTAATGAGGCGGTATTTTGTAGGTTGCATTGTTAAGCATGGTGCCTATGTCCATGAGCTTCCATAGGCGCGCTGATCTGAAATATCCAGAAATACTACGCACTGCTGAAAGTACAAACTGGGCGCCAGAATTTTCTTCCGACCGTAGGCTTTGCTTCTACTAAGGGCGAAGCACTCCTTGGAGAGCTAAACTTGCTTTGACCGTATCTATTTATCTACCTAGCCGTGCACGTCTTGGCTCTCTTCTAGTGGTGTTGTTCCCTCGTTATGCCGCGAAATACGCACTGTAGGGGTGTGAAATTATGCTGAACATGAATGACTTATCTTTACGTCACTTACATGACACACTTGTCAAACACGTCATGATTAGAGATACTGTAATCACGTATGGCTCATACACGTAGTGCTCGGCCCGTTGTACGTGGGTATTCGCCACAGGTGTTTTAATTTTAAATATCCTGTGTCAATCCGGTACCAATTAAGATATACGTTTAACACAACATTTAGCACACGTAAAATAAGATAGGCATGGCGTTTTCCGTGGCTTGGGACTGAAATGTCTATATAACTAGCAGGCAGACGTCTAAGAACGCACTGGAATTTCAGGAAACGAGTGGTAGCAATCCAACTCGGACCCACGACGTGCCAAGCAAGCACGCTTCCACCAGGCTACAGCGGCTCATCAATCACTGTGGTTTAATACGCGAACCTAATGCATAAGCATCTCTTACCGTCGTGCTTGTTTAACGACTATTGCGCTTGCAGCGTGTGTTAATCGTTACCATAGCAATATAATAAACAAAGTATATGTTCTACGATCACTCGGTATGCTTCTTTCGAACTTGGCTCAATCCCGCAGAAGCCCTTCAGCAATGGACGCTTATGATACGCACATCACTGCGCCATAACGCGCGTTTCTCCGCGACATGTGGACTTTCGCGCACTAACGTAAGTGCGAAGATTATGTTTTACTATGAGCTAACATTCAGCCGCCGCGATGTTTCGACGTTCATGGTTAGCCCATGTTAAACATACACGCACGCACGTTATTGGCACAAAGACTTTCGCACTATTCGTAACACTTGGTTGAATACCGGTCATGGGTAAGTGAATTGCTGACTGCTTCAGTATGACGTCGATTACCACGATGCGTGTGATCTGTAGCATTTCTTTATTTGTTTAGTTTGTTTGTGTCCTCTACAAGTGAGATAGCCCACGGAAGTGGAAAAGAAAAAGAAAAAAATCCACGCATATCCACGGAATGAATGATGATGAGTGGGCGAAACTCCAGAAGTTCATCGGTAAAAACCGTGAATCTTCCGTGAATCTTGCCCAGTACATCATCAAAGACGTGGATGGATGGATGGATGGATGGATGCTATGAGCGTCCCCTTTGTAACGGGGTGGTGACATGTGCGCCACCAGGCTCGTAAGGAGATTTAAGAACTTTTCCTTTTTTTCCATCTATCTTTAAATTTCCCTCATGCCTTTTAAATCTACTTCAATCAAATCGATCATACTATAGAAGAAACGGAAATTCATAGCCCAGTTCCCTGCCCCTTACGTCAAAGTCAAAGTCAAAGTTTATTTTCCATTCTGTCGTACAGAAAGAAAGGACTGCAAAAAGCTGCCTTATGGCAGACAGTCCATGACAAACACTGTGTGTCGCCATCTAGCGCTCTCCTATCACACTAGCTAAGCAGCACCGAAGCGCTCGGACGGACAGACGGACAGACAGACAGACAGACGGACGGACGGACAGACAGACAGACAGACAGACAGACGTACTGACTGACGGACGGACGGACAGACAGACGGACGGACAGACAGACGGACAGAAGGCAGCTTTTTGCAGTCCTTTCTTTCTGTACGATAGAATGGAAAAGAAACTTTGACTTTGACTCCCATACTACGCGTTCCCATACATCTGAATGAAGCGAGCACTTCAGCGCCATCACGCCATCTAGTGAGCACTTCACGAACTAGAGGTGGCTACGACAAACGGAGGATGAACAGACCCACGGCATAAGGAGCTTCGCCCCTAAAAAAAACCCGCGTATCATATAGTACTGTAAGCTGGATAAGGAGGACGCGCGGCAGCCTGATATGCCTTTTTTAACACTCGTTTTATTCAGTACGACAAGGACTGCTCTTTCTAATGAAATGGTCCTCACCTTCAGCGGTCCACACGTGGGCATGTATCGCTGTCTCGTCCTCAGATACTTCACGGAATGGTTCCCACCACAATTATTCCTTCACATTCCGTCCATATTTTTGGTATGGACGCATGACTGCCGAAGCATAATCATTTCTATACTAAGCAATATACCATTATGTTGAAACTGAGTAATAACCTTATCGCTGCTTGAAGATGAATTGCCACACATGACAGAAGATTAGCCTATAGAAGCGCAGGGTTAGCCAAGAGGCAGTGATAGCGGATGTCGAACAGTGATGAAACTCCTGTCAATATGAGAGTAAATTGGGATAGGTAGCTTATTATTAAATGCGAAGCATTTCTTAGCGAACTTCGGCGAGTTTGAGCGTATCTATCTATCTATCTATCTATCTATCTATCTATCTATCTATCTATCTATCTATCTATCTATCCATCTATCTATCTATCTAGCCGCCTATGATTTTGTGCTCTCCTGGCCGTTTCGCTAATCGGATGTTTACGAAAATTGGTATGCCACATCATGACTACATGACGAACACAAATGACAGGTCATAACATGAAAATCATGATATGCATGTCATGAGTGGCATGATTTACATGCCACGGTCTTAGTGCTCTCCTAGCCGTTTCGCTAAAGGGATGTATGCGAAAATTGGTATGGCGCAACATGACGGCCTGACGAACATAAATGGCAGGTCATAACATGAAAATCATGACATGCGTGTCATGAGTGGCATGATTTAGATGTCACAGTCTTGGTGCTCTCCTGGTCGTCTCGTTAATGGGATGTATACAAAAATTGGTATGCCACAATATGACTGCATGGCGAACATAAATGACAGGTCATAACATGAAAATAATGACATGCATGTCATGAATGACATGATTTACATGCCACGCGTTTCGTTAATGGGACGTATACGCAAATTGGCATGCCACAACATGAGTGCATCACAAACATAAATGACAGGTCATAACACGAAAATCATGACATGCATGTCATGAGTGACATGATTTACATGCGACGGTCTTGGTGCTCTCCTGGCCGTTTCGTTAATGGGATGTATACGAAAATTGGTATGCCACGACATGACTGCATGGCGAACATGACTCACAGGTCACAACATGAAAATCATGATATGCATGTCATGGGCGACATGATTTACATGCCACGCGTTTCGTTAACGGAATGTATACGAAAATTGGCATGCCACAAGATGACTGCATCATGAACGTAAATGACAGGTCATACCATGAAAATCATGACATGCATGTCATGAGCGACATGATTTACATGCCACGGTCTTGGTGCCTCTTGGCCGTTTCCTTAGTGGGATGTGTAGGAAATTGGTATGCAACAATATGACTGCATGATGAACATAAATGACAGGCCATAACATGAAAAGCATAACATGCATGTCATGGGCGGCATGATTTACATGCCAGGCGTTTCGTTAATGGGATGTATACCAAAGTTGCTATGGCACAAGACGACAGCATGACGAACGTAAATGACAGGTCATAACATTAGAATCATGACACGCGTGTCGCGACCGGCATGATTTACATGCCATGGTTCTGGCGCTATACTGCCGTTTCGTTAATGGGATGTATGGGCTCCGTCTACTGACCAGATGACGCTACGTAGCTCTCGTCGGACGGCTCAGTCGCGCACGGTGGAAACCGAGGCGACAGCGACGCGCACGTTTCTTTGCTGCTTTCCGGGCGTGCTGCGAACCACACGAACGCTCGCGGCGTCGCCCTTTGGAACAGTTTGCCGCAGGTTTGGAGCGGGCGTCTCAAAGGAAATAAAACGAAAGAAGGCGGGAAGGGCGGTCGCTGCTGCTATAGAGTTGGAGACGCGCATCGCGTTCGCGTATTTCCCTGTCACAGTCTGCCCAATTATGCTTCTTCTCTCCGCCAGGCAGCGCATTCTGGCGCTGATGTCGCACATGGAAAACTCGACTGCACGGAGCCTATATGAAAATTGGTTTGGCACAACATGACTGCATGACGATCATAAATGACAGGTCATAACATGAAAATCGTGACATGCATGTCATTAGCGGCATGATCTACATGCCACTCGTTTCCTTAAAGGGATGTATACCAATATTGCTATGGCACAACACGACTGCATGACGAACGTAAATGACAAGTCATAAAGTTAGATTCATGACATGCGTGTATGAGTGGCATGGTTTACGTGGGTGCTCTTGTGGCCGTTTCGTTAACTTCATATGTACCAAACTCGGTATAGCGAGACAACAATGCAAATCCATTTTACGTTCCTTATGCGTGCTTCGCATTTCCTTGATTCCCCCTGCACGTGGGATCTGCCCGTTTTTTTTATTTGCCCAAACAATCTAACGTAGCCCAGTAATAACGTGTCCCCGTGATAACCAGGAACGCATTGTCAGCGACAACACCCCATAGTGCAGGGCGGACTTAGCGTCGTGTGCCGTATAAACATGGTCCGTGATCCATACTTAAACCTTAAGGCACACGTCATACATATGAACAAAATTCGAATATTTACGCAATCAGACTCATTGCCCTATTCATTGTAGTCCGCGATCGGCCGTTCAGGGAGAGCAGAACAAAAAAAAATTACTCAATCTCCCACTAAAGGGGACCATGAGGCGATGCGAAGCAGCACGGGGGGTGCACACCGCGTTTTCATCGGTTTGAGCACTGAACGCAAGGAGGACGCTACCGACCTCTCGCAAAAGAAAACGCTTGACAACGGGGGATGGTTCACTGCAAAATACCACAACTCAAGGCTGATCGCCGTTCCGCAGACCGGGAGCGAAGCGGCGGACAAATTAGCGCCGAGCCAGCCCAAACGTCGCAAAGAGAAGCTACCTCCACTGCCGAAAACCGATTTCAAGGTCATTATTAGACCGAAGAATGGGCTCAACATCAGTCAGCTGAGCACGCACCAGATGGCCTGGGCAATAACGAAAGCATGTGGAAACCCTAACATGTGCAACGAAGGCAACTTGCTTATACGATTGCGCAACGGATCCAACATCGCCATAATCAGCACACCAAACATGGAGACTGCCAATGCTGTGCAGAGCATTTCAAGTCTGCGTTTCGGTGCAAGCGACTATGCAGTGACGGCTTACGTGGCAGCTCCGGACAATTCGTGCAAGGGTGTGATTCACGGACTGGACGCCGGTACCACGCCGACCGAACTGCTAGCCCATCTACGGGTACGCACCCAAGGTGTCAAAATACTTTATGCAAGAATGCTTGGAAATTCTCAAACTGCGGTCATCACTTTCGAGGGCAAGATTGTTCCCCGCTATGTTTACTACTACGGCGGCGAGACGCGTTGCTACCTCTACCGATCATCAATCAATCAATCAATCAATCAATCTTTATTTATGTCCATTTCACAGACAGAGGAGCGGCGAAAAAAAGCTGTCTCCAGACAGCTTGACGAGCTCGCCGCCCCCATTTACAAGGGCTCACGGCAGCACACCGACTGTTTTATATACAATTTGAAAAAAAAAGAAATCAGAAGAAAAAAAAATACATCATTGTGAAGACTCTACATCATTCGAGAAACACTGGAACAAGATAATAAAAAATAATCAAAATATCAAAAACGAAATATATACATATTAGTAATCAATACCGTTTACAAATTTCAGGCGTAGCTTGCCTGATGAACAGCAAAAAAGGTCAAAATTTGTTGATATGTAATAATTATAATGTAATAATAATATGTAATAATAATAATGTAATAATATGTAATATGTAATCATCGCGTCAAGTTTGCTACATATGCTTCAAACCTGGTCATAGAGCGGACGTATGCCCGACACCTGACGCCGTTGTCTGCTCGAATTGCGCCGAGCCAGTCATCGAGGACGGACACACCTGCGAGCCAAGGTGTGCGCTCTGCAAGGAGGCGCACCCCACACGTGCAAAAGAGTGCAAGGAACGCCTCAGGAAACCGAGGAGTCATCGACCGCGGAAAAGAGAAGAAGCACACGCTGGAGCTAGCAATGCCGGCGTCTGTGGCCGTATCCGGAAACGCTGGTTCAGCAAGGACTCCAATTCAACATCCAGGTCACGATCGACTTCGAGAACGCGGTCGAGGTCGAGATCCGCGTCCAGGACCAGGCAGGTTCCAGAAACAAAAAAGAAACAACCAAAGAAGCCCATAAGCCAGAAGGAAGAAAACAGTAAGGTGAGCTGGAAAGCGCATCTTTTTTCTTCCTCTCCCACTGCTCCAAATACACAGACAGGCAACGCTCCTAGTGATAACTGGCAATCTAACGACGACGTAAATGAGCTAAGGCAAACTATTCAGACGCTGAGGGCAGAGAATGCTGAACTTAGACAGAAACTAAACGATCTCATAGCTGAACTCAAGGCCCAGAGGACCGGGCAGGCAATGTCAAACTCGCAAGCTAACGAAACTCAGTCAACTACCATAGGGCGCCAGGAATTCTCAGCTGCCATGACTGCCATGAACAATGCGCTAACGAACCTTAGCAACCTCGTCTCTAACATCCAAGACGAGGCGCGTAAGGATAGAGAACGCCTAGTACAATTTACGGCCATGAAATCCAGGGCTAAACCCTATACCAGGCCGTCAACCGAGCATGGCGAGCAACCGTAAATGCTCGGACAAGTTAGAAACCCTCGAAATATGGCAGTGGAACTGCCGTGGGATCCGCAGAAAGCAAGCTCTTCTTAAACAACACATCAGTAGCTGCGGAGCTCTGCCAGACATAATCGCTCTGCAGGAAACCGGCTGCTCACCCGCTCTCGCTGGCTACTCAGTCTATGAGGGGATCGGACAGAGTAAGGTCGCGACGCTGGTTCACAAGGCGGTGACCGCAATCAGGCACGACATCGACGCAAGTGATATTGACCACGTTTTCATTGAAATCATCACCCAAAAAAGAAGCCAAGAAAGCATATTTCTCCTCAATATTTACAGCCCGCCCAGCCAGTGGAAAGCCAACTTCAACTACTTGTTGGGTAAGGCGCAGCAAGCAGCAGGCAGGAAGGGCATCGTCATCTTAGGCGATTTTAATGCATGGCACAAGAGCTGGGGGTACCTTAAGGAAACTCAGAAAGGCAAGGATCTTGCCAGGGAAGCTGACCGCAGAAAGCTCAGTCTCATCACGGACCCCACGCGACCCACGCGAGTGGGAAATAGTATCAGCCGAGATTCGTTCCCCGACTTGGCATTCGTCAGAGGAGTACGGGAGGCTCGATGGGAAAACGAAGGGGAAACGCTTGGCAGTGACCACTGTATCTTGCGCATCCAGATAGAAACACTCCCCATCAGAAAAAGACAAGGCCAGGCCAGACTAACCGACTGGGAGGCATATAGAAAAACTAGGGCGGAGTCCGAAGATACTGAGATCACAGACATTAAGAGCTGGGTAACAGGAATCAAGGCGGACTGGAAAAGGCTAACCCGAGAAGTCACCCTCACAACCAGCACACCCGAGGTGGACAAACATCTATTACACCTATGGGACGCTCGACGGGGGTTACTAAGAAGGTGGAAAAGGCAGAAGTACAACAGGAAGCTCCGACTTAAGATTGCCGAGATCACCAGACAAGCTGAAGAGTATGCGACAGAGCTCTCAAGGCGCAATTGGGACCAAAAATGCAACGAGCTACAAGGCACCCTCGGCTGGAAAAAAACATGGGCATTGCTAAGGGCTCTTATAGACCCAACTATGACCAAGTCTGAAAATTGCAAGACAACCCAACGAATCGCGCACCAATTTCAAGGCACAGACCGGGAAATGCTAGAGGAGATCAAGCAGCGCTATATTGGGGATACAACAAACATAGCCTGCAGCTTCGCATACACGGGCAAGGAAAACCCCGCTTTAGATGAGCCTATCACCGCAGAGGAAGTCAGGCACGCGATGATTTCCGCCACAAGGAACACCACCCCAGGCAAGGATGGCATCACCAATGCAATGATCAGGAACCTAGACGAAAGGTCCATCAAAAGATGCACAGAATTCATCAATAAACACTGGGAACGCGGGACCATCCCGGACGACTGGAGACATGCAGAAATTGTGATGATTCCAAAGTCCGGAAAGACTCCCAGCCTGGAAAATCTTAGACCGATTTCGCTGACGTCATGCTTAGGTAAAGTATATGAGAAAATTGTGCTTCAGAGGTTGGAGACCTACCTGGAGGATAATGAGCTCCTGCCGCATACTCTGTTTGGGTTTCGAAAACACCTCTCAACACAAGACGTCCTTCTGCAGATCAAGGAGGAAGTGCTCACTGCCGTCCCGAAATACGGAGAACATATCTTGCTCGCGCTTGACATTAAGGCTGCCTTCGACAATGTCAGTCACAGGGCTGTGCTGGAAGGTCTTAGCAACCTAAGCTGCGGTCACAGAATACACAGCTATGTTAAAGCCTTCCTCAGTAAGAGAACCGCCACTATTGATATAGGGGGCATCAGGACTGATACCTTCAACACGCCTCAGAGGGGAACACCGCAAGGCTCTGTGATATCGCCCATGCTCTTCAACATTGTTATGACTGGCTTAGCACGGCAGCTAGAAAAAATTGAAGGAATCAGACATGCCATCTACGCAGACGACGTCACAATCTGGGTGACTAAGGGATCTTTGGGAGAAAAGCAAGACCTTCTGCAGAGTGCAGCAGATACGGTCCACGCATATGCCCAATACTGCGGACTCGCATGCTCCTCGGAGAAATCCGAGATGCTCAGGGTCTACAGAAGGGTACACAACGTGCAGAACTCCATAGAGATCTACATAGGGGGCAGGAAGATCCCCGAAGTATCCCAGATTAAGAGCCTTGGCATGTGGATACAAAGTAACCGACGTCTGGATTACACAATCCGACAGCTCGCGAACACCACAGCGCAGATCACGAGGATGATCGCCCGAATCTCCAACAGAAGACGAGGAATGAAGGAGGAAGACGCGTGTCGGCTAGTACAGGCCCTAGTTGTGAGTAGGATTGTATACAGTGTCCCCTACCAAACGCCACTCGAGCACGAAAAGGATCAGTTAGAGGCAATCCTCAGGAAAGCTTACAAATGCGCTCTCGGACTACCGGTTAGCACCTCGACGGATAAATTTCTTAAATTGGGTATCAACAACACAGTGCAAGAACACATCGAGGCCTCTCGCAAAAAATGAGACTTATACAGACCCCGACAGGCAGGAACACGCTGAAGATACTGGGCGTGAGGGATGTCTCTAGAGAAATCAACAGCACGGAGTCTATACCGAAGGATATTCGAGAGAAGATCGAGATCAGCCCAATACCGAAACACATGCATCCAGAACTGCACAAGGCCAGAAGGAAGGCAAGGTCGCAAGCTCATGAGAGATATTTCGCCGGAAGAAAAGATGTATTATACGTCGACGCGGCGACATACCAAGAACATTCCGGAGCGGTAACCAGCGTTGTTGATCACCAGCTTAGGGAAGTGAATTGCGCGTCCATCAAAGGCAACAACATCCTCGAGGCTGAGTAAGCGGCGATCGCGCTCGCCATCACCCATCAGGGTGAGGAGGAAATAGAAATTCTTACGGACTCGCAAGAAGCATGCAGAAGGTACAGCAGTGGACGCATATCCACTGTGGCCATCCGCATCCTCAAAGCGAGGAAAATCACATTCTCGAGATGCTTCATAACGTGGACACCAGGCCATGAAGTTGTGCCAGGGAACCAGCGTGCGGACGCCAACGCCCGAGCATACGCCAACCGGGGGGCACACCACGACGGGGAACTGAGCTCAGTCACAAGACGTTATGGAGCAATTTTAGAACAACAAAGAGCCTTAAGGAGGACATATCCCCCTCCCCATAAATACCTTAGTAGAGAGCAGTCGGTTGCCTGGAGACAACTGCAAACTAATACATACCCCAATTTGAGCCTACTTAGTAAAATTTATCCCACAACATATGACGATAAATGTCCCCTATGCGGGGAACACCCAACACTGTACCACGTTACGTGGGCCTGCAAAAAATCTACAGTAGTCCCAGTAAACAAAACACCAACACCGGAGCAGTGGGAGGCTGCGCTATCCTGCTCGAAGCCTGATGAGCAGCTCAAGCTGATCGACAGAGCTGGCAAGATGGCAAAAGCCACAGGGGCCCTGGACTGAGGGCTCCTCCTACGCCTGGGAACTTACCTTGCAGAAATAAAGTTTTTCTTCTTCTTCTTCTTCATCGGTTTGACGCTAGCAGACGCTTCAGCGTTGTCTCTAGCGGGCGAGGGCGCGTTCTCGTTCCTTGCGAGCTGGTAAAGCGTTCTTTTGTCCGCCGCGGTGTTGTAGTGGTTACAGTACTCGGCTGCCACCCAAAAAACGCGGGTTCGATCGCGGCTGCGGCGGTGGCATTTTCGATGGAGGTGAAAATGCGAGAGGCCCGTGTACTGTGCGTTGTCAGTGCACGTTAAAGAACCCCAGGTGATCTAAATTTCCGGAGCTCTCCACTACGGCCTTTCTCTCCTATCTCTTTCGCTCCCTTTCCCCCACCCCCACGGACGCTTAGCCGGGCTCCCTACATAGGCTGCAGAAATTAGCGTCCTTTCCTAACCGAACCACGATCATCATCATCATCATCGAAGAAGGAGCGTTTCCATAGTCAACGCGCGCCGTGCGGAGAGGAGAGGAGATGAGACAAGGAGAGGAGGGGGAGGAGGATGCGCATGCGCAGTGTGGACACCACACGGCGGAGGGAGGGGCCAGGGAGGGACAAAGCCCCCGCCATAAGCTACTTCGCATTTATAAGTAAGGAAATTGGTTATGTGCATTCGAACATTGCCACAAGAAGATCTTTATTCACAGTAAGCATGTTTCACAGCTCACCCCAGGAGCAGGGGCTAAAGGCAATCAAGCCTAACACAGGCCCCTGTCCCTCCGCAGTTTGGCACAGGTCAAGGTATTCTAATACAATATATAAACAAAAGAAATTTGAAATCTAGGAAGCACAGACCTAGCAACTTGTACCCCTGTAAAAAGCTCAGTCATACATACATAGGTGCGTAGTATCCTATATTCTGTGAATGGTAAAAGCCTTACCAAGCTTTTTCCAGATCATAAAGATACATGAGTACATCGCCTGCAATGTTAATCTAGTACAAGCGCTGATAATCAACATCGTTGTGCACAAATGCTTAACGGTGTTGCACCGGGAATGGCTGTTCTATGCGTCGGCATACATCAGGTATTCGCATCAGGATTGTTTTTCGCCGAACTTGGTGCAAAGGAAACAAGTAAGGTCATTTTATTTCAAGAAAAAGGTCCACATGAAAAATGCACAAAAATCCACAAAAGACTTACACATAGGATTTCCGACCGGTGGCGAAATCGAAATTTCGCAGCACAAAGGAACATGTTATTCAGCGTATGTGAAGAATTGTTTGATTGCGTAAAATTTCCTAGACTTCTTGAAATGAAATCGCAAGTGTTCACGTCTATACTTCCATTACAGATGCGGAGTTTCTGGTGTTTGTTCGCCCGAGAGAGAGACAACATTTTAATGGGTCATTTTCACGATAGCAGCAGTGGAAACGCGTGGTTTGATGTACCCAGCAGAAAGCCAATGTTTGTGATGCGGCTGCTTCCTGCACTAGCCATACTCTTGTCATCTCTCTTGTTTGGTATGTACCTGCTGCCTTTACAATACGCAACGTTCATTAATCTGGCGAGTTACGGCGAGTACCGAAACTGGTATTCATGAGCAAGAAGCGGACGCTGAAAGTTTAAGCTTGCTAATCAAAGCGATACCACAACAGTGAGAATTGACAACCTTTATTTTTACACAGATCTTCAGGCTGCTTCCAATTTGCTGAAATATTACGTCCTTAAGAAAAAGTTCAGTAATGCATATTTATAATCATTTTACTCCTGGTTTTCCTATGCTGATTTTCCTAAAATTAACACTGCGGCTTCGAAGTTCTATGTTTGGTAGCCCCAAGTTCCCGCATGTCGAAATAGACAGTTCTTGCACTCACGACGTCTCTTCCTAACTGCCGTGATGCGAATTAAGAAATAACTAGAAATTGCGCGCGCACCATACCCGCCTGACCCGACTGTGTAGCCACGCAAGTGTATCCCAAATAAATATTAGGCGTTTGAATAAGAGAAGTTCCTCGGATTCCAGGCATTGTGCCAGTCGATGTTGTTCAATGCAGTCAGCAAGAAAATCGCCTATGACAAATCGTATGGCATTCAGTTATGAATAGGATAAAAATCATTGAGCAAACGCCGTGAGTAGGCGTATGCAAAACCTGGGCGAACCAAGGAACGTCGACAGCACAGCGGCGAATGAATGATAGCTCATGGTGCGACGTATACCGTTGGCACTAACGTTAATGCACAGCACTGACGTCCCTTTCTCGCAGAGAAACCAACCAACGAAGCGAAACTAGGACATACGTATTGGTATAGCATTGCTGAGATAGCGCTTAACTCAGATTAGTGACCCTCCTTCGATGTTCGAAGACGTCTCCTACGAACTGTGCATTCCTGGGCTGAAATCCAAGCGATCAACCCCTCCTTCTGAAACATGCCACCGGGTGCTTGAGTATTTGTATGATAAATACAACGGCTATCTACATGTATACACGGATGGATCTGTTAGTATGGACACAAGCAGCTGCTCTGGCTACTGTGCGGCATATTGGATTCCATCTGTTAGGCATGGTCTGGACGTTTGGACAACGTAGTCTCTTCAACGGTTGCAGAGAGTGCCGCTATTGCTGCTGCACTACGCAAACTGAAGAATGGACCCACAAATCAAGCCGTCATTCTCTCAGACTCTATGTCGGCAATTAAACAACTCTCCGTGGAACTCCTCGAAACAAGTTCTGCCGACAATTATTGGTATCACTGAAAAAAGCGGCTAAAAAGGAATTAGGATAACATTCCAGTGGATACCTTCGCATGTTGGTATCAACGGCAACGAAAGAGCAGATGCCCTGGCCAAGGCAGTGCTTTCAAGACAACCGATGATAAGAGCCCCTATTAATCAGATATCAGCAAAGCAATCAATTCGTGATCATTTCCGTTCTCTGTGGAAGCCACCACACCAGCCTTGTTTGACAAAAGCACTTAGCCGCAGCGAATCAACTCTACTGTACCGAGTCAGAACGGGGTCAGCATGCACTCCCGCGTGGTCTTTTAAAGTTAGGGGCGCTGCTTCGCCATTGTGCACGGAGTGCAATGAACTGTGAGACACTGACCACTACATCTAGTCCTGTAAGCGCTTTTGCACCGAGAGAAAAGCACTCATGGACAACATGCAAAAAAGAAGCTTTCCACATGGGAGCATTGAACAAATTATATATCCGGAAGGTCCACGGTCGGTTCGCAAGAAGGTTTCAGCTCTGCTTGTAGCATTTCTTCAAGAGACAGGATTGAGTGACACGTGGTGACTAATGCGATATGGACAGAGACGCTCGGGCGGAGCAATTGCCGGCCAGGTCTGCCAGGCTAACACCGCCTGTAGCCACAACCACTACTACTACTACTACTACTACTACTACTAACTCAGATTAGAAGTTCAGTTGACATTACACAGGCACCACCATCGCAACTGCTCGCGATTGATTTCTGCGGCTTTGACCTGATAGCGTAAAGATCTTGTTTCTTAGAAATTCCGTTGTCGGGCGCGGTTGCCTGTGCTCGTGCCTCTGCTCGCGAGTGTTTAGACATTCGCTCAGGCCACCGGGCTATTGACACGTTTATGATGGATTATGTGCTGTGTACAGGGGCTAGGCAAATTGCGGTGCCTTCTTCATCGGCAAGTTTTAATGACGCATGGCCACTTTGTACTTCGCCCGTTGCATTGCAGTAATTCACAAACTCAACTTCACGAGTAGCAACATACTATAAGAATCACCTCCCCCTTTCTACCGAGTTGTTTCGTGACATTCACGGGGCTAGGCGGCTGAAGAGTATGGCAAGCTACACAGAGCGCGATGAGAACAGAGTCAGGCATCGCTATCGCATTTAACTCTCAACGAGAAGGGTAAGCGTCCCACAATGTTTATGTCCTAGAACCACGATATCATTATGAGGGACGCCGTAGTGGAAGGCTCCGGACATTTCAACCACCTGGGGTTGTTTAAGGTGCATGATATCGCTCAACACGCGAGCCTCAACATTTCGGCTCCAACGCAATGCAGCCGCCACATTCGGGATTCGATCCCGCGACTTTCGGAGCAGCAGCCTAGTGCCATAAAGACTAGACCATCGTGACAGAGTATGTAATTGCTAGTGCAGCAGGCTTATTTGATATATTTGTACGGGTTGCACAGCCGTAGCAATATGTACCGTGCCGGAGGAGCCGCCGTAGCATAGTCGTAGCGTGCTTGCTTGGCACCTGGAGGGCCGGGTTCCCGCCTAACGCTTGATAGGTTGCCGTGCGAGGTTTCAGCGCGTTTTTACCTGTCTGTGCATCTGTTAGATATTCATTTTTACCCCAAGCGACGACAGGCGGTATGACTTTCCTGTTTTTAGGTGTGTTCTAATGATATGTTAAATGCTTATTTTAGCTGGACCCTGATTGGCATAAGTCGCATAGCATCGAAACACCTGTGTTGCATGGCTATATTCCACAGGCCTAGAACTACTATTATGAGCCGCACGCGATTGAAATATCCTTAATTGTGACGAACATGCCGAGTATACCACGTTAGTGACGTAAAGATCAATCATTCATGTTGGTTATACATTCGTGCACTACTATGTAAATTTTGGTTGATACTGGGTGAACGAGACGCCAAGGAGATTACTGAGACATAGGATAGATAGATAGATAGATAGATAGATAGATAGATAGATAGATAGATAGATAGATAGATAGATAGATAGATAGATAGATAGATAGATAGATAGATAGATAGATACAGTCAAAGTACCTCAGTTGCCAAGAAGTGCTTCGAATGTAATTAATGTTTTTATCATTTATATGTTTTTCTGTAGGAGCCGTTGTTTGCGGGAAAATCTCATCATGAACACTTCAAGCGAAGTGCTGTTGATGCGGCGGAATCTATCCTCTACGAAGTGTATTCTGTTGCTTGCAGGCTCTTCCGACAGTTTGAATCTCCGATCTTTCAAACAGCACCTTGATGTGCTGCTGTTCTTGCGTGTTAAGTTCTTTTTTTTTTTTCAAGCAGATGTTCCATGTTAAACAGACATGCAGCACCATTATTGGTCTCTTTTAGCGCACCGACATAGAGCTTACCTGCTCTTGCTCTTGCTTAAACCCCGCCAACCCCGTCTCCGTTTACTGTCAAAACGATGCTCGAGCTACTGCGTCAAGGTAGTATTACAAATTGCCTACATAATTAAGCCGCCGTGCAGCTGTTGCCTCCATGTAGCTGCCAGTGACCCATACCGAGAACAGCGCCCGGCATGCAAACCAATTGTGTTCGGTTAGTTTACGACCCCCGATCACTGAGTTCGAGGGCTCCCTAGCTGCGTATCGTAAAGATTACGCTTTCTGCGAACACACACTATGTACCTTCGTTATTTTAGAAACACTCCCTCGGATCTCTCCTGTGTCAAGATCCGCTGAGAATGACACAGTACTCCGCAAATAATTTCAGTTGACACCTTCAACACCGGGCGCAGCTCTCCCAAATTACAAACTCGTTCACGGAGCCCTTGTCCAGATGGTCTGAGAACCAGTGATCACGGGTGCGCATTCGGTAAGTTCTACGTTTATCTTGCCTTGCTGGGCACAGATCCCACCAATAAAAAAATTTAGCCTTTTACGCTTGCACCCTGCCTCATTCGGCGTTACAACCGCATGATAATATGAACAAGTTCTGCAAAGGCGATCCCGACTACTTCACATAACCTTTAAAAGACAAGGCAATTGAGTGAAATTAAGTCGTACTGCAGTTTTGCTGGATTCCCGCAATAATTATTTCAGCAAAAAAATCAGGCTTTATAATTACTCGTTTAGTCTGCATGCGAGGTCGAAGGGCCTGGAAGCGCTGGCGAAGTTCTGGCATGGTTCCCGCAACACCTTCATGCAGTGTTCTGCAGTTCGCCTCCAGTATTACGAACGTCCTGAAATGGTTGTGTCTTGTGAAAACAATGGGATGCTTCTCCGTGTCTCTTTCCCATTCCTTCAATGCAACCGGACGAGTCGAGGCTGTTTATGCTCATCGATGAAACGGTGCAGATCTCCTGAAACGTAGTGTTTATGAACGCGTTTCACGCTCAAAATCCCCTGCATGTCCGTGAAGAAAGCCTCCCGTTGGATACGTGAAATCAGCAACGTTTCGTCGCTCAGAATTCTTCTGCCACAGTTATGTTCGAATTCACTGCAGACAACTGTGGACTTCGGTTCACAAATTGCAATATCTAAGCTGTAGCACTCTGAAGCTTTTGCAAATCCCTGACCTTCGTGGTGTCACACAGCGCTTCCCCTTGTGGTTCCACATGAATAAAAATGCTTGGCAGTTGCGCAGGTGGTTTCGAAGTTCTTGCCATACGTAGAAATAATTTTGTCCGTGCAAGTAACATGCCGAGCCGAAGCGTCGTGACCTGTTCACTGTGCACGAAGCAACCATTTTCTGGGCCTATTATTTCACTTAATGTGCTTTGTAGGACCTGAGAAAAAAATTGTTTTAACCAGGTGATACGTGAATTACTGCGCAGGCGGTGGTACCAATTGTGATGTGGAGGGAGGATTTTGCTTGGAAAAGTGCAAAAAGGGCTCAAGTTGGAACAAACATTTACAGTGCATCGGCTACCTAAAGTGCTGCATCAGGTACGAATTTTTATCTATATACAGAGCGCTCACTGCACTTGCAGATTGCATTCACAAGAGGGTCGAAACCATATATGAAGAAACATTTCGGTGTCTCGTGAAGCAGTGATTTCGATGTGACGAGAACAAAGGTTTTTAATATGTTACGGAAATGCACATATCTTTTATCCATCGAAAATATCTACATACACCAGCTCGGTACATGCGGATACGCGCCAAACGTAATATTAAGACAGTAATATGAAGTACTCCGCGGAGAAGTGGACCTTGGCGGTGACGTGAGTGATGATGCGGTTAGAGAAGTAACCTTTCTTAAAACATCCTCTCCTCTCTGTTAGTGGTTACAGCAAGGGGAGAGAGGGAAGAAGAACAACACATCATGCCGAGAACACGCGGCGCGTTAGAGAGTACGGGAAGGTATTGGCGCACGGCGGCGTGTACGTGTTTCGAAGGCTTACGTCACGTGGCAGTGCTGTACGAGATGATGGGCATTCAGATGTGTAACGTAAACCGACTTTTAAAGCGAAGCTTTGTACCTCTACCAGCCAAGGGCTCTGTCGTGTCCGTCGTTGTAAGCAAAAAACGATCCCGACGAACCGCTCGCGCTCGCGAGGTAGCTCGCGCACGCGCTCGTCGCGTGCCTCTCGGCGCGCTGCCTCTCTAACTCTTTCATCTGCTGTCTTGTGAGAGAGAGAGAGAGACAGAGAGAGAGAGAGAGCGAAAGGCGCGCGTTGCCTATGGAAACGCTCTTCGATGAACGCTCGACCAGCTCGCAAAGAAGGAGAACGCGCCCTTACCCGCGAGAGACGAGCTTGAGGCAGGCAGCGTCTTCTAGCGAGATTCAAAACAAGCTTCAAAGTGATGAGCCAACATGATGGATGATAAGGGCTGCGGGCAAACAACGGAAACAGGCTCGGCGCGGTCCGTAAGATTAGATTGCAGCTGCTGCAAAGCTTATGCGGCTGCTTGAAAGAGGGTTGACGTCATTGGAAACCCTTCCAGCCTAGTAACTGCTTCGGTTCATTTCTAGACTACCCCACTATGGGTAGACCACGGATAGTAAAGACGGCAGAAGAAGAGCGTGAATATAGGGCTCGGCGGAAAGAACAAAATCGTCTCGCTCAACATCGTCGTAGGCAAAACCCAGCAGCTCTAGCCGTCACCGTGAGGGTGGTGTAAAAAGCTCCGCTTTCCAACCACCTTCACAGGGTGGATTGAAGGGCAATTTTTTTATATTTACCGCAATGGTTCCCTTCATTGTCACCACCCCCCAAAAGTTGCTTTTGTCGTGGTAAATGTAGTGCGCCGCATCCCGAATGTTCAAATAAACTTTCAGCTTCTGCGTCAGGGTAAAAGCATTATTGTGACCACGGGTCTTTTTATTCTGGGTTCAGGTTTTATTATCTCTTCTCAGCTTTTCTCGTAATCTATGCATTGTGGGCTGTACAAGAGGGGCCGTGTTCTTGTGCAATGTTTATTGAGTTTTTTTGCGACGACTGATAAATAAGTGCAGCTACTGTCCATAAGCCTTACTTTGAACTTGGTGCTCGTCCTGCTCATCCGAATAGACCCTTCGTTCTGACTATCTCTGCTCCCGCACAAACTTGTGGTGCCGCAAGGCTGATTGTTGACAAAATTGTTAGCCGTGACGAAGAGCGCGTGGATTCTGCGCACCATCAACGTTGCGATGCAGCCTCGTGCTTGTGTTCAAACTTTCACTTGTCTTTGCTAAGCTTGTGTTAACGTCAACGTAGCGCTTATTTTTAATCTATATTCATTGATGCCGCTCACGTAGGCTCTCGGAGTACTTTGTTTTTAGGAAGAAGGCTCCGTACCCTGCGAATACGTTCTTATGCTGCCCGAAGCGCTCGCGCAGTGCCTTCTTGGTCTCCTGTGTACTAATCCGCGGCCGGAAGTTTCCGCGAGACACGCTTACCCTTTTCCGACGCTGCGCGTAGTTCCTTGCGGCGCTTCTCACACTGGGCCATGTAGTTCTCTTCAGCTTAAAGACGGAGAGCGGGCTCGCCGCAGACAAGCACCGGGAGAAGTGACTCCGACATTACCTGCGCCGCCAGCCTTGGGCATTACTTTCGTGCTCGTGATGGCGTCGAATCTGCTGTTCCGGTGTGCTCAACACGTGTATTTATAAAGCGCGCCCCAAAGGGCTATTTGGGTCGCGCTTTATAACAGATCGTATTGTGAGACCTGCACCTTGCGTTCCTTGTACGCCGAGAACTTGGACGTCACTGAAGTGCACGGCGTTTTTGATGGCGATTGCCATATAGAAGTAGCTTGTCGTGGTGACGTATCCATCTGGTGCTACGCATTACGTAGGTGTGCGGTAAGTTCTGTCGGCATACACATACAGCAGCTACATTCACATTGGCCTTTCCCAGGTGCGATATGGCATACGAAGCTTGTAAGCCATGCCTTCATACAGCAGTGCGTGGGCGTCCGAAGGCTGGTTGCATCCTAAATGCGGAACATTTCTTGGGCAACTTAAGCCACTTTGACCGTATCTATCTATCTATCTATCTATCTATCTATCTATCTATCTATCTATCTATCTATCTATCTATCTATCTATCTATCTATCTATCTATCTATCTATCTATCCGCCTACGTCTCTGAGCTCGCTTGGTTGCCTCATTCACCAGGTGCACCAAAATACTTGGGAGGTAAAGTATAAATGTACGACGAGCATGAGAGACTGACTTTTACGTCATTAACATGATATACTTCTCATGTACGTCACAAATTAAGCAACCATACTGCACGCGTAGTTTTCTGCATCTCGGTTGACAATATTTACAACTTGCTTTCCGTAAGCCCGAAGTTCTCTTCCATATATACCCCACAGAATTTTCTCTTTCATGAACATTGTGCGATATGAGAAAACAACCCTTAGTCACATACTCTGGGGATGCAAGGAACATCTCCCCCTCCCACCTCTAGGATTAGAGAAATTGTGCTTCCAGACAACTGAGAGACCCTGCTGTGCAGCTCTGGCCCGGATATACGAGACCGGGTTCTTAAGCGCGCCTTTGAGGTGACTAGCAGGATTGATCTGTTGGTCATCTAGCAGGGTGATGTAACGAAGCCAATATACAGATAATGACGATGGTTGTGGTTCGTTTGAGGAAAGAAGTTCAGCCCACCTCGGGAGCACGGCTAAACGTCCGTGAGGATAAGGGAAAGGGGCTGAAAAGGATATAAAGGAGATAAAAGCCGTAGTGGAGGTCTCAGGAAATTTCGACCACCTATGCTTCTTCAACGTGCACTGACAACGCACAGTACACGAGCCTCTGTCATTATTGCCTCCGTAGAAAATGCCACCACCGCGGCCGCGATCGTACACGCATTTTTTTGGTGATAGCAGCCAGTACAACTAACTAAAGGTTTATTCTCTCTCGCTTCTGCATCTCACATCGTGTAGGGCCCCACACACCGGTCGGCTCCCATCTAGAGCTCCGTTCTCAAAACAGAGAAGAGAAACTGTCGTCGCTTTCGATTGAAATGTAGTGATAACAAGCACATAGAGACACATGCAACTTACGAAGCGGTAGGGGGCATCGCACATGGGCCCTCGAGGTGACCAGCAAGCATGCTTGGCACCTCGATCATGAGCGCAATGACGCCCCACCAAGAGCTACGATTCCGTCACCACAGTGCTGACGACATTCCTGGCTAGCGCACGTTAAGCATACTGATGATTTCGTACTCATTCGATTTGCACAAGTACGAAAACGTCGTTGTTTAAGCGCCTGAGGCACATATCGCTGTCCTACATTAAAGGAGCTCTGCAATACTTCATGAGCATAGCAAGAAAACCATGTTAATCAATCGTGGAGGCTCCTGTCAACATATATCCCTAACATTATTGCTCTATATGCGGCAAGAAATTCACAACAGGTTTCGAAGTACGTGTGGAAAGTGGCTGCTCTAATTTAAAAAAAAAATGTGGCTGATCCCTCTGTCAAAGGAATCGGTATAACACGAAAGTGAAATGTGCCTTCGCATAAGCAGTTGAATGTTTTTTGTTATATCGAGCTGAACTTGCCCATTGATATCAGTGTTTACCTGGTAGGGCACACTCAAGTTCACGCATCACCTCCATAGCGTCATGGACCAACCCCATGTGATAACTGAAGTAGCTTACGTAATAACTAGATAGAGTACATAATAAATCACGCGCAACAAAGGTACCTATGATATTTACTTACACCACGTTGACCCGTAAACGTCATTGCCGTGCTCGGCCACCTAACGCACTTGTTCCCACCACGCGCGAAGAGTGGTCGGCGGGGAAACGCTACCCACGATGAAAGGCGGCCGGTGCTCTGCCACTGCTATCGTATGCCACATACGCTCGAAGCTGCACGAACGCAGCTACATTCTTTCTTATAAAGATTCTTTCCGGTGCACGTGCGGCTCCACAGACGTGGACAGAGGCGGACCTTGAAACGCGCCTGGAATGGTGCCGCCATCCAGGAGAGGCGAAGTAAAGCTGCGTTGATTCACTTCGCTTTCCTGGATGGAGACATCGTTCCAGGCAATATGCGCCTAGATGTGCGTGCGCTTGGCCGCACTAGAGCTTCGTAGTACCAACGAAGCGAGAAAAGGAGGATGATAAGATGCCTTCGTACAGCTCTGAGCATGTGCGGCGTTAGCGCAATGGTAGAGCACCAGCCACCTCACGTCGTAGAGCGATGGGCTGTTAGTCCGATTCCCAGCGCATCAACAGAAATTTTTCTTGGTGGTTTTAGGGGCGAAGCTCCTTAAAGGGGCACCCGTTCGTCCCTCGTAGTCGTAGTCCTAGTCGTAGTGTATAACCAGTCTTACGCTTTGACCTCCAAGGTGGTGCCGGTGGGAGCTTTCTCCTGTGCGTTTTTGAACAATAAAAAAAATTCGCAGCGTGCGCGTTAACTAAAAGCCGAATTCTTCTGTCTCTCATTCCCCATTAGCAGCCATTGGCATGTTCCAGTAGGAAACGTTAGTAGAAGTAAAAGTGTTAAAAGCCGACTTCTGCTGTCTCTCATTCCCAGTAGCAGCCATTGTTTACCTCCAAGGTAGTGCCTGGTGAGATTTCTCCTGTGCGTGATTAAACAATAAAAATTTTGTTCAAAACGCCGTTGATTGATGAAATAAACCAACGAAAGACGCCAGATGTTTTCTAAACGCAAAACGAAAAGACGCCAGATGTTTCTAAAGCAAAACGAAAAGACGCCAGCTGCTTAACGAAAGACGCCAGATGTTTCTAAAGTAAAACGAAAAGACGCCAGCTGCCTAACGACAGACGCCATTTAATCAATCGTTTCACGTCCTGTCAGTTTAGTTACTGCATCATATCCGTTACGGTAGTGACGTATGGGGTCGATGGTGGATCCCGGTATAAAACACTTTCGTGTTAACAAAGAGACATCTCATAACTCCCACGAACTAGGATATAATTACCGGAACCCCGATTGGCCGATTCCTGTGTCTGTTGTGTCGGACGCTGCGGTGTGGCGCCAGGTCCCCGCGCTGACCGTGGCCACAGGCTTGTCGGTGCCGTGGAAGCGAGAATACGTTCAAATAAACATGCAAAAGGAAATGTTCAATGTCAAACTGGGCGCTAGGGCGGCTTCTTGACCCTTTTTGACACCTCCCTATAGGTACCTTCCAGCGCACTCGCCCAGACGAAAGGAAAGTGAGCACCCTCGGAAGGCAGAGCGCCCTTCAGACTTGACGCTGTAATTGCGATACCTAACGTATTTGAAACATTCTTGCGAGAGGCAGTTTGTGAGTTAATAATTGCTTTAAGTGATATCACTCGAGGAATACTTGCAAAAGTTTTGCAGTAACCCTATAATATAGACACATATCCTGCTGCGACGACAGAGTTCAGTGCTTACTGCATGGTAACACAGTGCGTGTTATGCCTGTGCTTTGCTTATCGCAATAAGATTGCCGAAGCCCGAAGGTGTTTTCAAAGTTATCTAAGAATGTCAAATTAAGGGAAAATGTACGGGAAAAATTTGACGCGATTGGAAAGCACACCACGTGCGCTCAAGAAAAAGCAACACTGGAAGGGTTGGATGGTGTGTGTGTGTGTGTGTGTGCGTGTGTGTGTGTGTGTTTTGCTCGAAGGCCTCATGGGCATCAACAGCAAATTATTGCAACTTTTTCCATCTTACAGAAAGAAGACCAAGGGCCACAGCAGTGTCGGCTGAGATGTGCTGGGTAATCACAGGTGGCTTGAGCTATGGTTGCTAAAGGTTGCCGGATCATAAATAAAGTTGTTGCTGCACATCGAATCAATCCTCCTTGCGGGATTCCGTAGAACTAACGCCACCATTTTATGCACGCCTCTTGAATGTTCTTAATTCCTCCTCCACATCATGTCACCGACACTCTACTGTCCCTCTGCACTCCAGCTATCCTGACGGTTGATGCCGTCTTATCGCGGTATAAAAATGTGCAGCGCATTTTCTGTCTTTGCCAACCAAATTCGGAAACAATGTAATAACGGTTGTTTTGAAATGACAGATTATGATCAATTACATTCATTTGTTGAATAATTCGGGCGTCAATTTCTCCCGAAAATAGGTTGCTGGATCAACAACAAGTATTAACTTCGCAACATATCTAATCTACAAGTACACGCAGGACAAAGTGGCCGATAACGTAAACGATGGCAACAAGCAAAGAGATATGTTTGACGAAGGAATACGACACCTAGCAAGAGGGACGAGAGAAGCACCTCTTATGGAATAAAAGGAGAATCAGTATCTCTGATAAGTGCTCTTTTGAATAACGCTTCCAAGAGCGAGAAAGAGAGAGAGAGCTCTTTATTGAAAGGCAGAGAATTTAGCCGGCGTTCAAACATCGCTAACATGCTACTCTGCGTGGGGAGGGGGGTTGAGGGGAGACAGGCATACGAGCAGAAAGAAGTGCAAGAACAGTCATAAACACAAAGCGCAGCACAAACGCTTCCAAGACCGTTAAGTGGTGCATAGTAATGGCAGTACAATATTGCTAAAGTAGGTATGCTTGTTGTTGGGGTAAGTGCGGTGTAAATTTTGTTCATTTTCTTTGTGGACATGTATTCTTTACGGAATTTGTGCCAGTGCCGCATATGAACTGGTACTAACTACAGAAATTGGCTCCATCTATATATATATATATATATATATATATATATATATATATATATATAGAGAGAGAGAGAGAGAGGAGAGAGAGCTCAGTATTAGGCCGTCAGAATTGGCAACAAAATGGGGAAGCGTTTATTCAATGTATCCGGAATGAGTTTGGCTCAATTAGGTTCTATTTATACCTGTCTTGAGAAAGAAGTGAGAAGAAAAAAAAAGGAAAACGAAAGAAGCAAGGGAACAAGGGAACAAGAAATAAAAGAGAAATAAAAATAAAACGAAAGATCATGACAGAAACTGAGAGAGAGGGGAGAGGACGGGCGTCAGTTGGGAACAGGTCCTCCAACTACTAACTCCCTTCTCCCCTCTTTACGAGGTGGTGTGGCGGCCGGACAGTCATATGCGGTTCAGGCCACCCTCACGTGTGTCTATATCAGAGAGAAAAAAAGTCAAGGGCGGGTGCCTGGGTGTGTGTGTGTGTGGAGGTGGGGGGGGGGGGGGGGCAACACAATAGCATTGATGTCGCCTAGGTGATGCCTCGCGCCGGACCTGCTTGCACGCACTCTAATCCACCAGCTCGTGCGGGGACTTTCAGGAATGACAGAAAAGGAGGAAGAACAATAAAAAATAATATAAGAGAGGCATTGATTGATTTGTGGGGTTTAACGTCCCAAAACCAGCTCTGATTATGAGAGACGCCGTAGTGGAGGTCTCCGGAAATTTCGACCACCTGGGTTTCTTCAACGTGCACTGACATCGCACAGCACACGGGCCTCAACATTTCGCCTCCATCGAAATGCAGCCGCCGCGGCCGGGATTCGATCCCGCGACCTTCGGATCTGCAGCCGAGTACCATAGCCACTAGACCACCGTGGCGGGGCGATGTATTAGAGAGGCAAACGAATAACGTTAAGAAATTTACAACGGTTCTCGGGTTTTCATTCATACATTTCTCCATCGTTTTGAATCTGTCATATGATTCGAGTTGTTCACGTTTTCGCTTTGACTTGAATCCTGTTTCTAATAGTGTCGTAGTTAATTGATCGAGTGAATGGTCTTGGAATTTAGGTGTTTTGAGAGCGGTAGGTTTGGAATAGATTTGGCATGGGCTTTGTGATTGTTGAAGCGGAGCCTGAATGAGGTTTCTGTATGACATATGTATGCCATTACACGCACAGTACACCCCAGCAGATAGATAACTTTCGACGAATCGCATACCAAATTACCGCGGAGTGTCACAGATATTACAACGATTGGGAGCTCTTGACAGTGCTCGTCTGCTGCATTGCCTTACAGAGCAGACACCTTGGTTTCAGGCACGGCCTGCATCTGCTGCGTGGCGGTACGGAGTTTAATCGGGTGTTCACGAGCGTGTCCCTCAGGTTAAGCGATCATCTGCATACATCGCAAGGGGGGAAGGAAATGCACACATAAGTCGCTCACTTTCTTCTATAATGTGTAGTGCTGCCTCAGGATTCCGTTTATATTGCGGAAATTCGTCATATATGTCAGTCGTGCAGGGCCGCGTTCTTTGAGATGGTTCAAAATGAGATCTTGACGGTTGATTGTTTTTTTTTTTTTTTGTCTTTTGGAGGGTGTCGTCGATTACACGTGGTGGATACTTTTGTTTGTACAGGGCCGTTTTTAGATTTATGGCTGCCCAATCAAAGTCTTCCTCTTTTGAGCAGATTCGTTCGTAACGGGGGGCTTGGCTATATGAAATATTGTTCTTAAAATGGCGTGGGTCGTCCCTATGTGATTGAGATATTGTCTATCGTTAGGCTTCCGATACAGTGTTGTTGATTATCGACAGTTTTCACTTTTCGCAGTTCTGTCCAGGAAATTTATGTTCGTCCGTGCAGGAGTGCTCAAACTGAATCTTTGGATGTGAGCAATTGTAGGTGACTATGAATGTTATTAGTTCCTCCTCACTATACGTCCATATAAAAAAGTTATCATCTACATATCTCTTGCAGACGGGCGGTCTTAGGGGTTGTTGAGAAGAAATTTTGATTCCGATTCCTGTTGTTTCATAAAGGTATTGGCATAACCAGGTGCCGTCGTGGTGCCCATTGTGGTTCTGCGAATTTGCCTAAAGTATTCATTGTTAAATACAAACAAATTGAGTTCAAATACCAATCTCACTAAACTTCCAATCGCGTGGCGATCTGGTGTGTCTGAAGTCTGTGAAGAAGCTATTCCATCTTCTTGCGGAATATTTATGGAAAGTGAGCATACATCGAGAATTTCCAGGTATGATCCTTCCGGTACACATACGTTTGAGATTCCACCGTGAAACTGACTCGTGTCTTTGGTCTATGAGTCTAAGATTGTAGGGATATGTCTTACTAGCTTGTCTATGTAGCCTGATATACGTTCCGTTATCGTGACAATGCCTGATATGAATCCGGCATCCTGGGTTGTCAATCTTGTGTATCTTGGGGAGCATGTAAAACCAACCCGGAATGGGGTTGGCTGGTGGTAAGAAATTATGTTCATTGAGGGTTATTTTTTCTGTGTCTAATAGAATCCTTAGTTCCGATTAGTGAACAGACCTGCTGGGTCCTCACGAAGGCACTCGTAAAATTTGCAATAATTAAGTTGTCGGTATCCTTCCTAAATATAGTCTGAGGTACTGAGAATTACAATTGCTCCTCCTTTATGAGCTTGTGTTATTGTTGCATCGGTCCTGTTTCGCAGACTATATATATATAGTTTGGCGAAGTAGGTAGCTTCGGATGCGGCATGAGTGCAAGTATGAGACGTAGCACTTCAATAATATTTCATTTATTCGTCGACGTTTCGGTCAGAGCCTGACCTTTATCTTGAGAAAGGTCAGGCTCTGACCGAAACGTCGACGAAAAAATGAAATATTATTGAAGTGCTACGTCTCATACCTATATATATATATATATATATATATATATATATATATAACCAAGGGGAAGGGGTCAAGGGCTCATTTATTGCAGACACAATTTAATAAACCAACAAACAATGACGCCTAGGAAAGCATAGGGGAAGCTATTCAAGTTCCTAATTATGGTATAGTAATCTTGGGGTAAGTAGAAAAGAAAATAAAGTGGACGAAAAGACAGATTATATATATATATATATATATTGGGGGCTAGTGCCGTACGTCCCATCGATGAAGCCACGCAGCACCGGTGAACATAAACAAGTAATATATTTGTTAGTTGCACTGCCGTAGCAGCTACAAAAAACGGGGTTGCCCCGCCACGGTGGTCTAGCGGTTATAGTACTCGGCTGCGGATCCGAAGGTCGCGGGATCGAATCCCGGCCGCGGCGGCTGCATTTCGATGGAGGCGAAATGTTGAGGCCCGTGTTCTGTGCTATGTCAGTGCACGTTAAAGAACCCCAGGTGGTCGAAATTTCCGGAGACCTCCACTACGGCGTCTCTCATAATCAGAACTGGTTTTGGGACGCTAAACCCCAGAAGTCAAAAAACGGGGTTAACCATGAATAAAAAAACTCGACACTCCCGCCCACAGACAACAGGCGCCTAAGGGGAATTGCGGTCGTCTACCAAGGCGGAAGGACGCGGCACTAAAACGACTTCTGGAGGTGTTGGAGCCCTTCTCTGTGCCTATTGCACAGCAAGGGGCATTGTATTCCCGATGGTGGCCGGCCGACGATGGTCTGCGTGAGCGCTTGGTTAAGGGGGCACGCCAGAGGAGGAGCCCGAAGCCGAGTGGTTTGATGACGGGAATTCAGAATTCAAAATTATTTTATTTGACGTCAGGAAAGAAGAAAATACATGGGAAGTATATACAGAAGGAGGTCCCGTAGTTGCAAACTGAAATGGGACCTCCTGTGCGTGATAACATGGTGAAGAATACAAAAATGGCAATATGTGGACTCAGGCATCAGCATACAAATATCTAGGCGTTAATCTTACATCAAACCTCTGATGGACCTCTCATATCACAACCATATGCGCTAACGCTTCCAAATCTCTTGGGTATATCCGCCGCAACTTACGGCACTGCCCATCCGACATTCGTAAACTAGCGTTCTTGACATTTGTACGTCCACAACTTGAATTCGCGTCGCCCATATGGTCTCCCTATCATGAATACTTAATCCGCATGTTAGAGACTATCCAAAATAGAGCTAGTCGATTTATTTCCCGCGATTATAACTACCAGTCAAGTATAACGCGAATAAAACTCAACCTTTCCCTTGAAACTCTAACTAGTCGGCGTGACATAGCACTCTTGTCCCTGTTCTATAGATATGTTTATCAAATGAAGCCAGCACACTTGCCATTGGTACGCGCGCCCTGTACATCACGACGTCTTCACAACGACTTCAGCTATAATCGCATCTATGGGAACACTGACGCATTTAACGCCTCGGCTTTGCCACGAGCTATTCGATTCTGGAATTCGCTTCCTAACAACACTGTCCCGCAAACAAATAAAGATAAATTTAGGGAACTCCTGGTCCTACACTTCTCATCGTAACAAATATCCACTTTCATCAAATTATACATTTCGTTGTAACGTGTAATGCAATTCCCCCCCCCCCCCCCCCGCCTCTTATGTTGAATGTGCCAAGTTGTGTGCTGCCATGATATTGCATTTCTTTCCTTTTTTTAAGAGTATGCATTGTGCTGTTTTACCATTTGTTTCCATTTATTACACCGGTTTGCCAGCATCTTATTGTGTGCTCTTTTTGCAATCATGTATAGATTACTTTTGTTTTCTGCGTTGCTCCCCTTACTCAATGCTCCCCATGGGGCCTGTAAGGTACTTCTAAATAAATAAATAAATAAATAAATAAATAAATAAATAAATAAATAAATAAATAATTGTGATAGTTAATGCGAGACAAGCGAGAAACTAATCTGAAGACAGCGTTAATTATCAAAAAGGATGAAACAAGTGCAGGAATGTGCCTTACTCAATGAAAGTAACACGGATGGGTGGGAGACAAAACGGGATAAACAGTATAATAACATAACATAACATAATAAAACTCAAATAAAGAAAGTACAATAGGCAAATAAGGTAAATCACTGAAAGGAGATCCAAAGACGCGAGATGACGGTAGGATAGGGAAAAAGTAACGAAAAGAAATAAAAGATAAAAAAAGCAACACTTACAGCAATAAAGAACCAGAATAAGACAAATTTAGCAGAAAGCGCTTGAGTTCGGATCGGAACCTATGAGCATTTAGTAGTTTTAAACGAGATGGCAGTGAATTCCAAAAAGCAAGTGCTGAAAAATGTAATGATTGCTTGCCGTAGTTGGTGCGAACAATCGGCAGAATGAAATTATTGTTTCTAGCAAATCTAGTATTGTTTCTTGCGGTATTGCGGTGAAGTGACCGATTACGACGGTAATGCAGGGCGAAAGGCTCCTGTTGAGGAGCTAGAAAGACCCGCGTACTATGTAATGACAATGCGCGTTAAAGAACGCCAGGGTGTTGACATTTATTGAAGTCTTGCAGTACGGCGCCTCTCATAATCATCGTGGCGTTGGGACAAGAAGCGTCCGAAATCTTCACGATGTGTCGGTACCCCGCAACACTAGCCCACTTAACATGTAGTATTGTCATACGCAGCAGTATGAACAAATATTCATATAAATAAATAACCTTACACATAGGCGCCCGCGGTTCCCTCCACATGAGAGGTAAATTATTTTGCCACACTTTTCTTTCATGCGAAAAACGTAGAGATTAGTTGCATCCCATTGTTCATATTAAAAATGCGTAAAACGAACATTGCCAAGCTAAACAGCAGTACTGTGCAGTTCAGAGGAAGAACCAGCAATGTTAATTATAGCTTGAAGAAACTTATTGTTGTAGTTTTGTGGGGTTTTACGTCCCAAAACAAGTTCTGATTATGAGAGACGCCGTAGTGGAGGGCTCCGGAAATTTCGACCACCTGGGGTTCTTTAACGTGCACTGACATCGCACAGCACACGGGCCTGAACACTTCGCCTCCATCGAAATGCAGCCGCCACGGCCGGGATTCGATCCCGCGACCCTCGGATCAGTAGCCGAGTACTTTAGCCACTAGACCACCGTGGCGGGGCTGAAGAAACTGAAATGCATTGTCAGAGTGAAGAAGGCTCTTTGAAGAATGGAAGCACTATGTAAACACTTGATAACAGTCGGGTAGAAAGGTGAGCGAGTTAGAATCGATGCATACTTGAACATCAGCCCAAAAACAATGGGCCACAAAGAGGAACACTGGAAGAGCGCTGTCTTTGTGTTTCGGTGGTTTCGCGCCAACTTTAAAACAATACGCATTGTATAGTGTAAACCCAAAAGGGCGCTCTTATAGCTCTGGAATTCCTTTTATGAACACACCGTTTTATAAATATCACAATAAGATACCTTCAAAACTGGGTATCCACTCGTTTCGTATTAAAGGCCTCTAGCACTTTATAAAGCTACGAAATGCTGTTGAACATCACTGTAATTGCCGAAATATCCCATGAACAACATATATTTAACATATGTACACAAGAACCTAGCTCCTCGCCCCTGCGTATGTGTGCCTTGCCTATGTTGAGTGCTGATTCGCGTGCTTTAAATAAATATTATTTTTTTCATTCCTTAGGCTAACCTTTACTCTTGGGAAAGCCGAGACAAATTATAGGTACTTGTCCCTCATGTCGTCTTAGGCGCTTACTAATGTGCGTATACGTATAGCTGCTCGTCTTATGTATCTCAGGTCATACGTGAAGGGAATGTCACTCACGAAAATTTCAAGCGGGTCGTGATGGTCACGGCTTGCTTAATGGTGCAGGCCGCGTTGGGGAGAGCTTCAATACACACGCTCAAAGAGTAACACCAGTTGGTTGTCATGTTTATGTGCAGAGATCAGTTTGTCGAGAGACAATCGCCAAGATCAAGCCGGTGTCGTAGAAAGCCATAATGGAGGAAGAGCCGTACGAAAATAAAATGTCGTCTTTATTCCATATAACAGCCTTTACAGCGGACAGAATCAGGAAAATTCTAAGTAAATGCACGGCGGACGTAGTGTTTAGAGGAGGCCGCAACTTCAACAAAGCAAAGCCAATTGCAGCCCTTTGAAATCTTAGCGAAGAGCGAAGCGGGGGAAAGGCTGCTAAGTTCACTATCAATACTATGTAGCGACATCGTTATCACGATCGGTATCACTTAGCAGTGGGCTTAGGGCAAGGGTGTGGGTAATGCGCCGAGTCTGTTACTCTGTTCTGCGCAAGCAGACAGTTTATTCAGTTCTTGCTTTCATTTTTTTCTTTCCTTCTTGGTGCCTCTTTAGGGGCGAAGCTCCTTAAGGCGTAGGCTTGTCTGCCGTAGTTGTCCGTCGTAGCCACCTCGTCTAGTTCGTGAAGTGATCACTAGATGTCGTTGGTGGCGCTCGCTCGACCTCTACATTTGGCATTTTTGGATATTAAGGGTGCGTATGACAATGAGAATCAGAATATTTTATGGGACATAATGAAAGAGGCTGGTATAGGGGATGACTGTATAGAGCTCTTAAAGGAAATATACAGTGGAAATACAGTATGTGTGGAATGGGAAGGTGTGGCGAGTAATGGTAGAATGGAGACCGTCGATATAGGTAAAGGGTTGAGGCAGGGATGCCCGTTGTCCCCACTATTATTCATGCTTTACATGAGGAGAATGGAGAAAGCATTGAAGATGAGCAATATTGGTTTTAAGCTGTCGTACAGACAGGCAGGTATAGTGATAGAACAAAAGCTCCCCGGGTTGTTTTATGCAGACGATATTGTGCTATTCGTAGACAGTCGAACAGATTTGCAGGGTCTGGTGTGGTCGGGAAAGTGAAGATTTAGGGCTAAAATTTAGTGTGACAAAATGCGGCTGGATGATATTCAATGACAGCAACGATCAGACCATATCAATACAGGGCGAGGAGATACGAGAGTACAAATACCTCGGGATATGGATAAATGATGGGAATAGATACATGGAAGTACAAGAAAAAGCTATGATAGTTAAAGGAAAGAGGAACTCCGCAATAATGAAGCATAGAGCGCTGTGGGGTTACAACAGGTACGAGGTAATTCGAGGTTTATGGAAAGGTGTAATGGTGCCAGCACTTACATTCGGAAACTCAGTGGTGTGCATGAGGTCAGAGGTACAATCAGGGCTGGACGTGAATCAGAGGACGGTCGGACGTCTCGCACTGGGCGCCCATGGGAAGACCACAAATGAGGCTGTTAAGGGGGATATGGGATGGTCTGACTTTGAGGGAAGGGAAGCTCAGAGTAAAATTAGGTACGAACAGAGATTAAGGAATATGAAAGAAAGTAGATGGGCAGCGAAAGTATTCAGGTATTTGTATAGAAAGAACGTTTATTCACAATGGAGGAAGAGAACTAGGAAGCTTACCAGTAAGTATACATCCAGTAACGAAACGGATGGGACGAAAAAGAGCGTTAAGAGCATGGTCAGAGCGGTGGAGAACTCGGATTGGATAGAAAGAATGGAGAAGAAACCGGCATTGAACAACTACCGAAAAGCGAAAGACGAAATCAAGAGAGAAAAATTTTACGATAATTCAAAGGGAAGCGCTTTACTGTTTGAGGCAAGGCCCGGTTGCCTCAGAACCCGAAGTTACAGAGAGAAATTCAATAAAGAAGGGGATACATGTACATGCTGTGGAAAAGCTAGGCAAACGACAGACCATATTTTGATTGAATGTACAGATGTCCACCCAGGTGTAGCTGTGGACACTACCCTACAGGAGGCCATGGGTTTCAGGAGTAACAGGGGAAAGCTGAACATGCCGGCGATAGATATAAGTAAAAGGCGCTTAGAGCATTGGTGGCGCAAAAGTATGGAGCAAACAAAAGCGCGAGGTAGTTCGGGTAAGATTGTTCCATCACAGCAGAACGATAATAGATAAAATAAATAGACGAGGAAAAAAAATTAGTTGTGAAAATATGTGTGATTCGGGAAAAGAAATGGTTGTAAACGAAAAAGAAATAAAGCTAGAGCTTGGTGGCCCGGCCACCGCCCCGTTATAAAGGGGACGCTCCTAATATCCATCCATTCATCCATCGATTGAAGTAAATTTAAAAGGCATGAGGAAAATTTAAAGAGAGAGAAAAAAAAGTTCTTATATCTTCTTACGAGCCTGGTGGCGCACATGTCACCGCCCCGTTACAAAGGGGAAGCTCATAGCATCCATCCATCCATCCATCCCATTGGATGGAGGCGATCGTTCGAGATGTTTCGATGCAGTGCGATGGGAGACCGCTAGGGGTGAGAGCTATAAAATGCGCTCGCTCTTGAATGATCTCAGAATGATCACGAGATGGCGCTGCGATGCTGCTTAGCTAGTACGTGAATTGATCAATAGCTGGCGCTGCGGTGCTGCTTAGATAGTACGTGAATTGATCAATAGCTGGCGCTGCGGTGCTCACTGTTTCGTTGTCGCGTCGTAGCCACGCTCGCGTTCGCCCTCGGCGCGTGCCTCCCGGCGCGCGAGCTCTCTCACTCTTACATCTGCTGTCTTGTGCGTGAGAGAGAGAGAGAGAGAGAGAGAGCGAAAGGCGCGCGTTGTCTATGGAAACGCTCTTTCTTCGATGAACGCTCTACCAGCTCGCTACGAAGGAGAACGCGCCCTCACCCGCGAGAGACAACGTTGACTCAGGCAGCGTCTTCTAGCGAGTTTCTTGATTGAAAAATACCGACTGCTCGCGCTGGAGAATGAACCATAAGGATTCGAGCGTGCGCGTTAACTAAATTAATCCGGAACTCGGCACGATCTACGAGGAACCTCCGGAGCTTCGCCCACTCATCATTCACTCCGTGGATATGCGTGGATTTTTTCTTTGTGTAACATCATTTCCATAATCACTATCATGTAGCAGTAACCCTGAGGGCAAGTGTGTGGGTACTGGCTCCAGGGGAAGAGCTAATCCGCTGTTTGCTTCTGTGTGACAGCGGGCGACGGGCATGGTGGGCCCCTGTACAGCTCTGCTGTCAAGTGCGCGCAGGTAGACATATCAACACGAACACACAGAGTCATCGTGATATCTCCACCACTAAACGCGTCGCATGATCCGCGCGATGCGTAGAATAAGATGTATTGGTATTGTCATCATGTGTGGCCCTACGGCCACTGGACAGGTTGGTCAGTGTGTCGTTCGTGATGGCCTCATGGAGCACAGTGATCAGCTGAAAGGAACGCTCACTACGAATTTGTCTAGGCACTTCCAACAGCGCGGCTGTGCCCCGCAACCAGGAAAAAAAACAAGAAGCTCTTCGAGCATGCTCATCAGCTAGCACGATAAATTGTCGGGGCACTTGACAAATAAGCCAGCCAACAAAAGTGAATTATCCAATCATCTGCAATACCACAATGTTGTCCGTTACAACATTTTGTATTGGTCATGCGTAGATAGTATATTACTTTCTTGTCTAGCTGACCAAATTGCCACTTGTCTTGCTGAAACTCCTCCATTTCAGACATGGTTATTACGCAAAACCATTTGGATCTCGTTTTCATATTAAACGCTTTCCAGTCTCTAGTCAATGCTGATGACGTTTTCATGTGCTTAGGCTGCTCGCACTTGCTGTTGAAAAACGTCTCTGCTGCACGCTATGACTTCCAACTCGAGTGCACGTTCTGGCCGCTTTCAGGAATTACGCTTTCCTAGACAGTAAGCAGCACGAGGAAGAAAGAAATCGTGTTTTCCTGGACGTCTCGACAGGGATTGAAAAATACAGAAGGCCCACTAACCCGTGGTGTTTCCGTGGACAACTTGATGTCCAAATGTACACGTTGGCATGTCTGAACAGTTAAACGAGTAACATTATAGATGAGCAATATGACAATCTCCCCTACAAGTACTCATCAGAAAAAGCAGCAGTCGTCTACCAACTTGCTGCTGTTAATGTAGTCCCCTCTAAAAAACTTCATATTCATACGGGACGCTGAAAACTACAGAAACATTGTGGCCCTTATGAGGGTCACGGGCAATTATCCCGATTCAACGATCATTTTTGAAGCAGAAACATAGCACAAATCGGCAGCCTAGAAGCAGCAGAGATCGCTCAAGGAGAGAAATTTCAGGTCGGAGACGCGCAGCAGCAAGCTTTCAGCCAGAATATCAGGTCGAATGCTAGAAGTGCGCATTCAGAAGCAACCTGCCTCATCAAAGATGCCCGATAATATTCCGACTCCGACAAAAACGTATGGGTAGGCGGCTGCGTTTCAAAATATGACGCCTTTTTGGATATAAAACTGGCGATTATCCCCTTTGTCAGACACCATCTTCCTTTATTCATGGGCAACCAGAAAGGTCGACAGCACCGTGGTGACTGAATAGTAACTTATGATGCGATGTAATTTTAGCGCTCGCGTTATTCTCGAGCCCAGACATCTGCTTATTTGAAGAAAAAAATCCACGCATATCTACGGAGTGAATGATGATGAGTGGGCGAAGCTCCGGAAGTTCATCGTAGATCGTGCCGAGTTCCGGATTAATTTAGTTAATGCAAACGCTACGAATCCTTATGGTTCAACTACGCACTCGTCTTTACATGACCAGCAGGATATACTCGTGGTATACGATTAAAGATACTGCATTCACGTGTGGCTCATACCCCTGGTGTTTGACCCGTGGCATGCGGGCATGTGCCACACGTGTCTTGAATTTTATAGATCCCATTCCAATCAAACACCAAAGAAATTGACATATAAAACCCCGCAACTGTGGTGATCGAACCCGTAACTTCGAGCGAGCGGCGTCTGAAGCTTTTTGCACCTCGCACAGGGCGCTGCCCCAAGTATCGTCCCACATTTTTCTCTTTGCAGCTTCAACCGCGTTGACTCTGCACATGCTTGTGGTTGAAATGTGGAAACCGTCCTCGCTTGCTAATGAAATATTTAGACATAACAAACACACAGACACACATGCAAGTTACAAGCGGTAGGAGGGGGGCGATGTGCCAAGCAACTACGCTACCACCAGGCTACGGCGAATTCTCGCACACGGTATAACATTTGTAATAATGGTGCTTGTGTGACTTGAAATGTGTCTCTATACGTGCTATAACCACAATAATTGCAATATGTATGGTTTGCTACTACTCGGTGTGCTTTTGTACAACTTCGTTCCATCCCGTACGAATACTTCAAAGAACGACGCCCATGATGGCACATCTACGCACCGTGCAGTGCATTTTTCTTCGACCGGACATCTGTGTCATGAACCAAGGTGAGCGCCAACGTTAAGTGGTATCATGAGCTACCATTCAGTAGCGATGGTGCTGCAACGTTTCTGGTTACTCATGTTAACAATTATCATAAGTATTACACGTGCCCCGCCACGGTGGTCTAGTGGCTATGGTACTCGGCTGCTGATCCGAGGGTCGCGGGATCGAATCCCGGCTGCGGCGGCTGCATTTCGATGGAGGCGAAATGTTGAGGCCCGTGTGCTGTGCGATGTCAGTGCACGCTAAAGAACCCCAGATGGTCAAAATTTCCAGAGCCCTCCACTACGGCGTCTCTCATAATCAAAGCTGGTTTTGGGACGTTAAACCCCACAAAACAACAAACAAGTATTACACGTGCTCTTCGGACAAGTCATTGATCTTACTTGGCTGAATGCCAAACAATTCATCATAGGCAATTTCGTCACTCACTGCTTTCCACGAAACCGATTCATAATCGATCTGGTAGATTCATAATCGATCTGGAGATCTGGTGGGATCTGGTAGATATTTTATTTTCAGTGTCTTATAAAAAAAGAGTTCTTCTCTTGCCACACGGCGCGCGATAGATGGGAAATTCCGCTTGTGTTAGGTGGTGGCACCCTTTCTTGACCTGCCTGGAATATCAGCCTGGCGTGTCACAAGCGACGTTAACGAATATCTGTTGATCAAGGCGCATATTTTTATTATAATTACCGCTATATATTTGGTTTAATTTGAACTAGTTTTGATCAATTGCTCGCTTGTTTAAAACCTGTCTTAGACTGGTATTTCGCTGCAGGTTGGCAGGCCGACGAGACATAATTACACGCCGACAGCCCGAGCCCCTTAAATGAGCCGCACTTAAAGCCGCCACATTTGCTGCACATGACGAAACAAGGGCAACAGTAAATCACCCAGATCCTCAACATCGAAGAACACGAGCACAAAAAAGCGCCCCTAACGCATTTAACACTCGGGAACCTCTACGAGAATGTGTTGACGGGCTGTTTGGTTCGCAATCATATTTGAACAACGCGATTAGACGTTAACGTAGAACACTTACACACAAACACAGAGGTGTGTGTGTGTGTGGAAGTGTTCGTTTCTGTCCGCGACCAGTCGCGCTGTTCAAATATGAACCTCTACCAAGAAACTGAGTTAGTTTGCTGATGAAGGCAAATAAGGCTTGCTGCCAGATACCCATTTGTTCGATTTCATTTCTACCGTCGTAACTACTTAGTTACAATGTTGCACATGTAACTAAGTCAGTGAAGCTGTCTTGATTTTTTCTTCTCCACACCACACTTACGCTCGCGCACGTTTGAGCGTGCTCCAGCCTCGCCGTCTTCGTCGTCTTTGCCTCCTCCTCGAACGCTTCGAGCGCAGGCACATAGTTTTGCGCGCACATCGCACCCGGCAAGTTCATCAGAATATCCATCACTACCGACAAGGCTTCGAACGTTCTCACCATAAATTTCCTAATGGGCAACGGTGGGATTTTCTAAAGAGATATGTCAGCATTGGCATGTCGATATCAATATGCAGCATCGGTGTAAAAAGGAGGATTAAAGGAAACGCACTGGACAAACTTAGTGTTGTAAACCAGTTCATAAAGCGACACTGGCTCGTTCCTTCTGGAGCAGCAGAAGCCCTAAGAGTTCGAGTGAATTGCCCCGTTGCATTAAGTTGGCGCCTTGCTACTCACTCTTTCGTTATGTGAAAAAGAAGAACTATAATAGTGAAACCTGTCACAAAGTTACCCCCAAATTGTCGGAAAGACGGCATCGTGTTAGAGACGACGCGTCTCTAACCCGATACCGCGGTAAGTCCAGCCCCGTTAAGGAAAACGGTGCACACAGCAAAAGCCTCAACGCATGTAGATTGGCAAACCCCCATGGTGTGAATGTGGTGCTAGCACCCAGAGTGCAACAATGCGCCATCTTTCTACAGTGTGTGAGTGCGTGAAGACGGATGGAGAGGAGAAACAAGAAGGTACAGGATGGCACAAAGAGCGACAGTCGAGAAAAAAGTACGCCTCCGACGCAAGCAGGTGGAGACGGCACGAGTATGTTCGAGAGACTTCCCTCAGATACCGTGTTCCGATATCAGGTGAATTGCGCCGAACAATCCAGCGGACCAGCGAATGGTAACCTTAGAGGGCAATTTAGCATCTCGCCGCGCGACGGCAATCCTCCTCAAAACCGGCAAGATTTCCTTGCCTGAAGGTTTGCCGGACAAATTGGACCTGAGGCAAAATTTGTCCGGCGGCCCATGGCCACTGCCGGCAGCCGGCAGCATGTGGCCAATCAGCGACGGAGGATTTATTGCTATGGCTACACTAGCAAGTCGCTGAGACGACGTGATCAGCTTGGCAGCGATTCGAATTTTGGCCTGCACACTATTATTTTATTTTATTTATTTATTTATCGCCGACTTCGCGGAAGTGAATTTCACAGATGAGTGTTTATAGATGTTTGTACCCGTTTTATCAGGATAAAAACAAACCACATTACAAATAGACTGATACGAAAACGAATAAATATAATTGGTCAAAAATTTAGGACAAGTAAGCCGACTGCAATTCCCCGCGCAGCGATACTGCGGTTGGGGTTTTGAAAACAGTATTCGATGTACGCCACCAAGCCATTATGAAATTCAGCAGAACAAGTGATCGGTGGCATAAAATAAGATTTCAAGATGATAGGGTCACTAGAAGCGGCCACTGGGGTAGCGCCAACAAAAAGAAAGCAAACTGGTTGTTCCAGCCCGCAGGCCACAGTGTGCTGAAAAAAAAAGCTCACTAGCTCGTGTGTTACATTTTTCATGCGCAGTCTTTGCTCACGCATATGCACAATACGACAGAAACACACAGACGGACGCGATTTTGCTTTTGCGATCAGCAGTTGCCTGTATGTATAAAAAACAGCGCTGGATATCAAAACCTACTGCCCGCACACCATTGTTCTTCTGTTGACTCGGGCAGTAGAAGTTAACTTGAGCGCCCTTCGATTTTTCAGTACATCCGGCTTTTATGCACTCTGAACATTTGGCGCCGTGCTTGGTGAGTACGCCGGTGTCGGAGTAGCAGGGAGCAAGACAGATGGTTATATCCACCGTCGTTGGGACATATCCGTGTCCTTGCCGTCATCAGGCATCTCTACAGCGCCTTATCTGAAGTTTGACAATTTGCCAAGCGAAAGAGCCGCCCTGGCTAAGTTCACAGTGTCCACAAGTAGACAACGGAAACTGCGCGAAATGTCGCCGTCACACGCTCATGGAGCAGTTGGGTGAAGCTGCACAGTGTCACGTGACTCGTGGCGCCGGCAAAACTTACCGTGCGTTTGGACACCATTCACGTAGCTACCGTTCAAGAAAAAAAAATCATGCCGGAGTTCAAGAAAAGATGACGGCGCGAAAGCGCGCGAAACCTCGCCGTCTTATGCTCGCGAAGTGGTTGTACGGGGCTTGGTCGTGTCACATGACTTCTGCGCCAGTGAAACTTCACGTGCAGTATAGACAGCGCTCGCTAAGCTGCCATCACTGGCCTCCGGCGGCCGGTGAGCCGTTACGGCAAGTTTGCCGGTGGTGTGGGCGCCCCTTTAACAGAGTCATAAGTTGCACGATGGTGCTTCAAGGACGAAAAGTTCGAGATCAATGAGCAAACCACGTCGCTCATTAATCTTGAACTTTCCTCTGGCGTTGCTCGTTGATCTCGAAGTTCCTCCTACCGACTTTAGGGTTTTATTATCCAATTGTACTGCTTGGGCTTCTATTTTGGTGCTAGATTGGTGGTTCCATGTTATGCTGTGACCTATCTATATTAATTTTTTTCCAGTACAGATCCTTGTTTGCGCACATTTGTGTAACTGCCAATTTATTGAAAACATATTTGTGTTGTTTTCATAACCCCTCACTCTGACGCGGCCTTTGTACCAGTGCTAGTGTTCTGCTAGCGTACCAAAGGGACCTAAAAACTGGTTATCCAGTTGTTCAAGCTTCTGTGGGGTCATTTTGGGGGGAACTGATACGTTGGTTCTTCGAATATTTTTCGGCGATTGCATCCCGCGCCTCTATAGCTTAGGACAGGTGACAGCCACGCGACGTCTCATAAAATTGTTGTTTATTGTAAAGACGATGCTGACAGTTGCGAAACATTCCTAAATGACGACACCAGAGATATAAGAAGTCGTAAGGACCTGAGGGTCCCACAAAAGCATAGTGCTTTTCCGACTTCTCATACACATACATATGGAAGTTTCAGACAACAAATAAAAAAAAAACAGGAAACGCTCCATGTGGCTGTTGAATAGGCGACTAGGTTCCCGTTGGTGTGTTGGGAATAGCACAAGCAATCTTCAGTGTATTAGGAGCGCGCAACATTTTAGCCTTCCCGGGCATTCCTTCTTATTCATTTCAATGTCGCACCTTCTTCGGCAAACACCTCCAGCCAATAGACATTCATTTCTTTTTTCCTGCGTGATAAAAAAGTAAAAGGAAATTAGGACGGCATTTGAATATCTTACTGAAGCCGCTTAAAGGGACTGTCTACCGTCCTTCATCGCTCTCCCGTTTTTTGGCTCAACAGAAAGCGTACCTTTTGAAGTGTCCCAGCGCGCAGTGGTTTCTCCAAAATCTCAATAGAAATTATTAAAACACAATTTTTTTCATCCACGAAGTCGCTCCCTTCCTAGTGTAGGCATGCCAGCAACACTGGGTACCGCGCATGATGCGTCGTCGTCTCCCTGGAAACCCTTTCGGGCGCGGGAGGCATCTCAGCGCGAACCGGGTTTCAAGGTCGACATTCCAGAGGCGACGACGAGGAGGAGAGGCGAGGGAAAGTCGGCGCGCGGGGGTGCGTCTCGGACATGCAGCGCCGCATGCATGACAAGCGCAGTACTGCGCGCCTCCGCAGGCAGACGAATTCGAAGGCAGCGCCACATGCGCCACCCCGAAAGCAGCGAAAAAAAGAACAAATTGCTCTTGCACGCTATAACAAGGTGTCTCACAGGGTGAAGTATGCATGTAAGACATACATAATAGTTTTTCAGCAGAGTATGCATACCTGCGTGGGCTGGTTCTCGTACACTTGGAAAAAGACAACACGCTGTTGGGTGTCGCTAGCGGCGTTTTTTGCACCACTTTCAGAGCGAAATTAAAAACATAATTCCTTTTTTTTTGGGTGAAAGCGTGCTCGTTCCCGTAAATGTGACGCACGATCTGCCCAATTTTACCACAATCTTAAAAATTTTTCTGAGCGGTAGGCAGTCCCTTTAAATATTATGTCTTCACAAATCAGTTCAGGTGACAACCACGACCATGAAAGAGTACATTTGTTGCGAGGCCTGCGGGGCGCAGGATCTATCAAAAGAGTGCCTGCGTCATCCATATGAGCACAAGTAGCACATGATCTTAAGGATAGCATGGATCTTCTTTGGTAGTCAACAAGGTTTAAAATGAAGAGGCAATACCCCCTCCCTGTTTATATTCATCACCAGCAGTGCCACCCGCATGTCACACGCACACACACACGGATGTGTGTGACATGCTGCGGTCTTGCTGCTGGTGATTATAACGGAGAAGGGGGGATATTGCCTCCTCTTTTGAAACCATCCTAGCTACCATCTGTCCTTAAGAAAGCAACACTGTCCTTAAGATTATGTGCATCTTGTGCTCTAATGGACGACGGAGGTTTGATGTTTTCATACAGCTTATGCCCCGCAGGCGTCAGAACACACACACGTGCGTACGTGTTTGTGTGTGATCGTCCATGCGTGCGCATGTGTGTCCAAGAACTGCGTCGTTCTCGCTTCAAGGGGCTGGTGGCACCACGTTGCAATCTAGCTCGCGCAATATTGCACAATAGACCGCCATCGTGGGCTGAATCAAGCAATAGAGAAATCTGCTGAATACATCAAGCCCCTCCATATGGCTTTCATTGACTAGGAGAAGGCTTTTGACTCGGTAGAGATACCAGCATTCAAGAGGCATTGCGCCATCATGAAAAATGTGATAACAATGTAAAAATCATAGAGAACATCTATAGATTCTAAAGCCACCAAAAACCTCCTAAAAAAATCATAGCACATCCACGCGGTGAATGATGATGAGTGGGCGAAGCTCCGGAGGAAATCATCGGTAAACCGTGAATCTTCCATGTAATTCGCCCAGCCAAAGTACACGCCCCTCCCTGCATTGAAAAGCTGCTCTGCTTTGGGAGACATTGCTGACCTTATGTCTATGCACGAGGTGACGCAGGTCACAAGACTTCAGTCTACGCATGCAGGGAGAGCGAACTTGTCTAAAATCGGGCATGACGTATCTCATCTTCCTGTGCTACCGCACATATCTCCCCCTTGGGAGCACATACAAATTGCAGACCCCAAACCTTTGCCGAAGAACATGGGAAACGAACATTCAGCAAGGAGGCAGGCCCACGCCCGAAGCCACGAGAAATACACGCAGGAGGTGCGCAATGGGAGCCACCCCCATAGCTCCTGTCACATAGTGTACGTGGACGCATCCATCGGGCAACAAGAACAACCACCGATGTTCGCTACGGCATGGACCAACCTAGAGGCCACCGAAAGGGGGACCAAACTGCATGTAGCGCCTCACGTTGTTCATACATCTACGGCGGAACTATATGCTATTTTAGATTTTGCCAAACATGCTGATTCCACCATTCAGACCTTACCACGTGACAAGAAAATTCACTACAGAGTATTTACTGACTCCCAAGAGGCATTTCGCGCTTGCAAGCACACTCGCACTACCACTCCTGTTGTTCAACAACTGCGTTTCTACGTGCGTCGTCTGCGGGAACAAGGACATGATTTGCATTTGCATTGGATTCCGGGCCACACGGGTATACCAGGAAATGAACGGGCACATCGACTGGCGCGCGCAATGCTATTATCCGCGCAGTCGAAACCACCCGAACACATATTGCGCAGCGCACCAGAAGAAATTGAACAACACAGCGATTAGTACGATCCCATGGAAGCAATATCCCAAGCAAAGTGCTACCGGTGAAGCTATCTTCTCGATGTATCTAACCCATTGGACATACCTCCACTTCCTTCAAGCGCTGATACCCGCCGGCAACAGGTACTGTTTCGGCAGGTACAGACGGGAACTCTCCTTACCCCCTTCCTCGTGCAGCGTTTTCGCAGAGATCGAGACCTGGGCACCCCGAATATTGGCATCTGCGGCCACTGCAACACCCGAGCGGACCTGGCGCACCTTATCTGGGACTGCCCGCTGTATTCTGGAACCAAGCAACGGGTCATTGCTGCAATCCCACCGGAATGGCGCCCGACTTCATTCCAGGCCTGGGCACAACCCGGGCGCATCACCGGCGCCGCCGCCAACGAGCTATGGCGGTCGCTGCTCGAGTACCTGGACGATCCCAAGGCTCCAGCCGTTGGCACCAGGCTCCGTCTTGGGCGTGACAGCCAGAACGTCAACTCGAGAGACGCTCATTAGGACTGCATTTTTTGTGCCCCCTTTTTTCTTTTTGTTTTCGTTTTTTTTTCTCTATTATTTAATCCCGTCTCTCCCCCTACATTCACCGCAGCCCTCAAAGGGCATAAAATGTGAATAAAGACGTCTCAACAACAACAACAACGCCCAGTCGATCATCATGTAAAGACGTCTTACGCAGCCCCTTACACAGGCCGGAACGCGCACCGCGTTTGCCGACGCCATCACATGACTGCTGAGAGTATAAGGCGGAGAGGCCACAGCGTCTTACACCAGCCGTAACGCGCTAGCACAAACGCGTTAGAAACGCGCAGCCTTTCGTTAATGTTGGGTATTTAGTGTCATCGTGGTGCATGTATCTACGTGCGCTTCGTGGCGTAGTGGCTAGCGCCGCGCGTTCGGAAGCGAGGGGTACCTGGTTCGATTCCGCGCTTCGGAAACAACTTTCGGAATTTTTAGGGGCGAAGCTTCTCTTAGTCTAACCTTGTCACGCGTCAGTCGTCAGGCGTAACCCGCGTGCTGGGAGGCACGCGCTTGCCCTCGGCGTTCGCCTCGGCGCGTGCCTCTGCTGTCTTGTGAGAGAGAGACAGAGAGAGAGCGAAAGGCGCGCGTTGGCTATGGAAACGCTCTTTCTTAGAGGAACGCTGTACCAGCTCGCAAAGAAGGAGAACGCGCCCTCACCCGCGAGAGACAACGAATTTCTTGATTGAGAAATACCGACTGCTCGCGTTGGAGAAGCGTTCACGGGCAACCCATATATATATATATATATATATATATATATATATATATATATAGACACTGGATCTTGACTTGCAATGAAGTGCCGGTGGGAGATTTCACTTGTGCATAGTTGAACCATGAGGATTCGTAGCGTGCGCGTTAACTACAACAATCCGGAACTCGGCACGATCTACGATGAACCTCCCGAACTTCGCCCACTCATCATCATTCACTCCGTAGATATGCTGTAATTTTTTAAAGATGCACACCTCTCTATGAGACAGCGCCATCTAGGAAACTAGACGAGAAATGGAGATGACGACACAGAATGCGTACAGCGCCATCTAGTGTATCGTCACCCAACTGCAGTTTGCATGCATCCATTGCATGCATCTCTATGGGACAGCGCCATCTATTGTATGCTAAGGGAGACGCTACTGGCTACGCAGGATGCATCGACAACCGAGAACCGCCCAGGTGATGCCATAAGGAGCTTCGCCCCTAAAAAGCAGGGAAATCGCGATGCAGAAAGGAGTCAGACAAGGAGATACCATATCCGCAATGGTATTTACTGCATGTTTGGAAGAAACCTTCAAGACACTTAAGTGGGACTAAGCAGCAATTGTGCTCATACCCTCAGCCCACTACTACACAAAGACAGGGGCGTTTCATCAGATGCTAGGGCAAAAGAGTAGCGCCGCAGCTCAGTCTAGATTTCCCGAGTAGCGGCGACGCAGCCGGCCGCGCGGAACCTTACCGCGGCTGCGGATGCGTCACCGCGCCTTCTTCGTAAGAAAGGCTCTACGTCACCGGCGGCGTGACAGTATGGCTCTCTTCCCCGCGCCGAGTGCACTACCGTGAATATGGGGTGACCGAAGATGTGCTACACTCCCGAAGAAGAGGAAGCGAGGTCGACAATGCGCCAATCGGGAGCTACGAGCTCTTGAAAGCTGAAAAAACCGTTCGTGTAAGCAGGGGTGTCGCCGGAACGGTCCGGTCTAGCGAGTGGCACCAATGGACGATTACGAAGGGGATAACTGGCAATAAGAAATTAAACACTGTGCATAATATAACATCTTTATGTTCTTTGAGGTTCCTCATGATTTCGCACAAAAACCTCACGAAAACTTAGTCCAAGCAGGACAAAGTTAGGCCCGCCTTCTTCGCCTTGTGCACGGTGTTTTCAGCTCAGAGTTAAGCTGCACACTAGTTTTATTTTTCAGTTCTCGCTTTTGCTACCCAATAACAATGCACAAGGGGATTCATCGCATCTTCGACATGCCGCTAGGCTCCGTGGCTTTCATTTACGGTATCCGCACTCATCTTTTGTCGTCGAAAAAAAAAACATTCGCCAACGTACTTTTGGAACACGTAAACTAGCTTGGTTAAGCCAGGCCAAAGTAGCAACTTCAGTTACATCTTTCATTTCTTTACAGGCAACAGATCTGAGAAAGATATGTGGTGGATCCGGGGGAGACAACGCTTCCTTTCGCCCTTAAGGGAGGGTACTCTCCACAGTTCTGTCTGCATTTTTACAAAAATGGTCTTCCACACCAACCATCTAGGCAACCTTCTGCAGCCCCTCGTTGGCGCAGTTGCTCCATAACATGGGTAACTGCACCACACTGCTGTCATGCGTTTTTAGTAGTTCACTAGTTGCGATGTGACGGTGATTGCTACATTACAGATGTCCTCATTCCGTAGTACCCTTAAGGTTGAGATTTCAGCTCTTCTGGTACTTGTGGGAATTGTGGTGCGATTCCCCACAACAATCATCCTTTTAAAATTGTCGCTGTAGCGCCGCCATATTCCACTGTCTTGACATCTAATCGATTCATCCATCACTCTATCAGACTTATGCTTTAGCGTTCAGCTGTCGAGAAACGTCGCCTTATGCTGGACACCCTATCGCATATTACTGGGGCAATGGGTAATCCCAGAGCTAACAACGAAATTTTTTAAAATAATGATGGCTTCATAATGATGCGATCCTAACTTTGCCCGAATGCTAACGAAATAATTGTATTGTCAATACGCGAAGGGTTCTACCCGAATTGTTCACAATATTACTGTTACACAGCATTCATAGACGAAACAGAAATATGCTTGCGCTAAAACATGAATGAGCGAGGTTTACAAGTGTGCTACGTGTATAAATATTGAACAAACACAATTCTCATGAAAAAAATTTGCATCGCGAAGCTACAAAGGTTAGGTCGGTATAGACTCGTACCCCAAACAAACAAACGGATCACTTTGATGATATCATTCAGGTCCCATTAGATTAATGCGGCAGCATATCATGGGACGCGGTCCCGCGTCCTTCCCTAGTACGTACATAAAAGAAACAAAATAAACAATAAACGCGCCACACAGGTATGCATTTTCCGCGCAGCTATATATGTTACAGAACAGAAAGCATCGTGTAATGCGGGTTCTGCTCATTCGCAGTAATTCTTGCGGAAGTTGTACAGACAAAGAATGCATCTTACTGAGGTTGCAGCACACCGAGGGGAAGCGGCAGCCACGTCGACATACAATATTCATCGGAGGGCACTCTTTCCATGGCATACAGCCGAAGCCGTCACCAGTACTGCATCTCTTGATTCCTAGACAATCTCCTGCAAAACGTGCGGAACTGGATGCGTAATTTTGCTATGAAAACAAAAACAATAAGTATTATTGGCGGTGACGAACAAACATATAGTTTATGCGGAAGCACGTGTTAGTTGCCAGTATTCGAGCATTGCCAAGCGCGCCACAGATTTCTTTGCACTGATTCGGCGTTGTAGAATTACACCTGTGCTAATCCGTCATTTGACGGGTAGCATACTGTAAAAATTTTAAGAAAGGGCCAGAATTTCATGTCAGCTATGCATACCACGACCTCGTGTTCTATCCAACACCCCCGCCCCCCCCCCCCCCTTACAACCTTCCCTCGTCTTCGGCCCTTTAGGCATTTCTGTCCCCTATACAGATATACAATTAGTATGTAGGCGCACATTTATACGCCAGGAGATTTCTGTGTCGTTCAATAAAGAGTTCCCTCTCTCTCTCTCCCGACAGGCGCCTGCGCCGGCATTAGTCTATATTTCTTTCCAGTTCTACATTGACGTCACGCCCTTTGTCGAGTTTTCTAAGGAGTCTTACCAACAGCTGTTGTTTGGTTTAGTACGCAAAGTCAGGAGATGGTAGAGCTTCCGCTTTCATTGCAGGAGATGTCGGGTCGAAATCCCAGTGCCGACCGCTCACCCACCGGTATTAAGAAAAATAAATAAATAAATAAATAAAATAAATGGTAGAGGAGCATACCGACCTACCACTCCATTCTTTATGAGTACTGACCTCGGAGAGAGGACTCGGATGGTCGTGACAGATGACCCGAGAGCTGAACAGCCCAGGTAAAATTGTTCAACGTTCACCGTCGATATGGTAGAAAGAGATGATGTCGCCTTGTATCTACCGCGAAATAAGTCAGGGCGAGCACGCTTCTGTCCTGGTGATCACCAGAGCGACGTTAATCTGCGCTTGGGAGGAACACGACAAACGTTCTTGCTGAATGCCGAGTGACAACGCGACCACCAACAACGCACGTTTGCAAAAAGCTGCAGGAAAACCCGAATGAACGGGCACGAAAGCTGGCGCTTGCCAGGTGACCGAAGCTTCTATCACCCCAAGGACGAGAGCGCCTCCGCTAGAGGCGCTTCCGGCATATGAGAGTTACAAGTGCACCATCCCCCATAGGCAATTTGCTGGCTGACTGCTTAGAGCGACACTGATTCCCACAATCCGTGGGATCGACAGAATTTTGACCATTTGTTCCTTGATTTTCTTTCGAACTTCAACTAACACATCATTTAGGTGTGCTTGGCGCAAATCCTAATGTAGCATACGCAAACTGTCCAAACACATTCAAGCGCTTGCTGACGTTCCATACGCGACTCGTACGTACAGTGCATTTCAGCTGCTACGCACAGTGGTAACACTGGAATGTAGTATGACACATACATAAAAGCGTAAGCATCACATTACTTGTCAGATTGTCAATGACCGACGATTGTTTTCGCTCTTATCCTCTACTCAGAGCTTTCATTGGTTTTGTGGGCGGAAATTTCCGGAGAAAAGCGTTCGGACGATACCCGCTCATCCGCTAGACCCGGGACTCTTATGTCTAGGTGGACCGCCGCTCTGCGCAGCTCCACCCTTGACGAGCAGCTTTGGGCCGTCCAGCAGGCCCGCGAGGCTGCGCTGAGGCAAAACCTCACCGTCCCCTCGGGGGAGATTTAGGCCAGCTCGTTTTAAAGCCTGCAGGACCAAATAAAGGTCGTTCACCACCACCATGCCCGCTCATTCGTCGTCTGCTTCATCGTCATGACCACATCGCAATACACTTCATATAAGATTTTTCTCTTTAACTGGAAACCATACCAATCGTCCTAATTGAGTCACTCTTTCAAGCTAAGTTGTATAAGTGCTCTTAGTCGTCAGTGGAAGCATGAAATTAAACGCACGGAGATATCAAGCACGCACATCTGACACACAGTAAGCTTCATGTCACCATTTCTAATTTCTGCACCTTCTGCCTCCTCCAATCCATTTGAACACATTCTGTCATCTTTTCCTTGAACATTCGTTGTTCCTCGTCCTCTTGTTTTTATGCGGGCTGGGAAGATTCTCGAGCACGCTTGCTATAACCCTGTGAATGGCTGGATAGGTGAAATGCGAACGTCCCATTTCCAACGGATATTTAGGTAGGTCTAAAGGCCGTATTTAGGTAGGTCTAAAGCATTTGACTCTGTTGAAACCTCAGAAGTCATACAGGCATTGCGCAATGAGGTCGTAGACGAGCATTACACAAGAATACTAGAGATTATCTGCAATGAGTCCACAGCCACCGTAGTTCTCCACAAGGAGAGCAGTGCAATACCTATGAGGAACGGCATCAGACAAGGACACACAATCTCTCCAATGTTATTCACAGCATTTTTACAAGGCGTATTCAGAACGTTTTGAATTCGGAAGAGGTGGGCGAAAGCGTTAATAGAGTAACCTCGGATTTGCTGATGATGCTGCCTCGCTCAGGTACTCGGGGAACGAATCGCAAAGCTTGATTACTGAACTGGACACACAGAGTAAAATGGTAGGTCTGAAAATAAATATGCAGAAAACTAAACTAATGCTAAATAGCCTAGGGTTGGCACAGCGGCTTCAGAATGGTGGCCAGGTAGTGGAAGTGGTAAGCGAATATATCTGCTTAGGCCAGCTGGCGACACCTGATCACAACCATGAGGCTGAGATAAGTAGAAGGATAAGAATGGCGTGGTATGCATTCGCCAGATATTCTCGGAAAATGAATGGAAGCTTACCATTGTGGTTGAAGAGGAAAGTGTGGAACAGCTGCATCGTACCGGTACTAACCTACGGGGCACTAACTTGAGGGCTCACTAAAAAGGTTCAGCTAAAGTTGAGGACGGCTCAGTAAGTAGTCGAACGGGAAATGATGGGTGTGACGCTAAAGAACAAGGAGAGAGCGGAGTGGCGTCAGATAACAAACATGTGTTAAAGACATATTAGCAGAAATTAGGAAGAAATGGACCAGCGCATGCAATGCGAAGACGAGATAACCATCGGCCAATGACGGCAACAGAGTTGACACCTAGGGCAGGCGAGCGTGGCAGGAGGCTGCAGAAGGTTAGGTGGGCACATTATATCAAGAAGTACGCTGGGATAAATTAGTCACGACGGCCGGGATAATTGGAGCTCAATGGGTGAGGCCTATGCCCTTTAGTAGGCGGAAAGAGGCTGGTGATGATGATGATGAAAGTTTTTGCTATAAGATTTAAAAGCTTTGTTTTTACTAACAGAAAAATTATAAATGCACAACTGCCTCATATAACACCAGTTGCCATCAGGCTGTGGGCGTGCGCTTACCAACCATGCTTCACGCAATTTTCATGGGCACAAGCGGTAGGTTCATGTCAACTTGCCACAGCTTTGTAGTTTTCGTCCCTATATGACTTTGCATCGATGTATGCGGTGCTCCACCCAGAGGCAGTCATGATGCTTAACGAAGAAGGTAGCTTGTAAGCCCTGGATTTGTTCTATTTCCTTGTGATTGACGTTAACGAAGAACAGCAGAGCCTCCTTGTACTCAGGGAACTTCTCTTGATTTAGCGCCATGTTTTTGTGAGGCCTTCACAGCAAATGAGCTGTGCCATAATATCATCCCTCGTGAAGAAAAAAAGAAACGATCGGCCCTTCATTGCAGCAACACAGTTCTAGATGCGCTTAGATTTGTGCTACTGTGTGCTCGTATGAGCGGGCCGGCCGGCCGCATTCTCCCACGGCACTTCAAGCCGCATGGTGGCTCACTGAGCATGCCCGCGTTGTTTTTGACATCTGTAACTGGGCTAGTCGGTCCGTGATTTCGGAAGAAAAATCGTAGAGCGCAAAAGACGCAAAGACAGACAATCTCTTTGTTTTTGTTTTATGCCGTGCACGAAAGTGTTTTATGCCGTGGTCCACCGAGAAATCATTGACGTACTTCCGTAACGAAAGTACATCGCTGAAAAAGAGGAACTTACAACCAGAATGAAAAAGTTCCACAAAGGCGGATTCGACCCCACGTTCACCCGGGACGTACCCAACGAGTGCAGATGGAAGCTCTACCGATTCACCACCGCAAAATTGCCCATATTGGGAACAGATGTGCCATATATGTTCACTACAGCTCTTTAAAACTTACATTCGTCCAGTTAAAGTAAACCGTTTGCTTTAACCGGACATCAATTAAGACGCAAATTGTAAAGCGGTCTAGTAAACACATAAGGCCCGTGTTTTCCTGCGCAATGCTAATCTGTCAGTGGCGTGGTCGATAGCGCTTCCAGCTCCTACCGCCTCACCCTGACTGGCTGTGGGTTCGATTTCCAGCGAGTGGTAATTTATCAATCTAAGGAGTGTGTCTGTTTTTCAGACATTTACTTCCGTTACGGGTATGTCACAGATTTCTTGGTGGACCCCGGCATAAAACACTTTCGTGTTAAAATGGGACCTTACGAGCAACTTTTGCGTTACAGACGATTTGTTCCTCATCATGGTCGAGCAAAAGGGCATAGATATGTTTCTCATGGGTCAACAAGACATACCGGAACTACTGTTAATAAATGGCCGAAGTCGCGCCCGTATTCGCCTGGTGTGCGACCGATGGCGGCGCTGCGAACGGCGCCTGTATGACGTCAGAGCGGGGATTCGCGCGCTTTCGTCTGCTACGTAGGCCCAGCGCCGTGTTGAAGCCACCGTTGCGGTAAATCTCAACAAAAAAGCAGTTCAGTTGGTTATCTCGCGTATGGTGGCTACTGACGCTGTTCGAACAACCGTGGGTCTGCTTTTAACGTTCATTTAGAACTACGGCTCTTTGTTTTTTAGAACTGCGGCCGCTTGTCTCCGCGGCGAGTGCTGCGCAATGGTGAACTACTGCTCTGTGCCTCAATGTACTTCGTCCGCTCGTGAAAGAGGCGTTAGCTTTCACAACTATCCTAAGGACCCAAAGCTGAAGAAGAAGTGGATGGTCAAGCTCAGAATGGGAAAGCGCCCCACGCCTTCATCGACCGTGTGCAGCAAACACTTCGCGGACAGTGACTTCTGCTACCCACCGTACGCGCCACTCTTCGGTAAGTTTGTGACCGTGTTTAAGCGCCTCGCCAATACTTAAGCCGTTTATTGCACACAGGCTATAAGCATAGGCGACTTACACCAGGTGCGGTGCCGTCCCACAACCTGCCGCGAAGGCCCCTAGACAAGGAGCCGACGACGCGGCCTCCGAATCGCCTCGCGGGTAAGCGCGCCTCGTGAGCTCAGCTGAGCGGCGCAGGATGTATGAGACTACGGGTGCGTCTGGATGGTGTACATACGTATTTTACCTACGAAGCCACGAAGTCACCTACGAAGTCTCTTTTCATTTATAGAAATAATAGAAATGGTGCCGCAATTAAATATTTCATGGTGCCAACATTAAACATTCAAACTAGTCTCAATAGTGAACTTGCCTCTTAATTTAGAAACATTAACACAACGCAAAAGGCGATATGAGCTCGACACCAACTGCAGACCAGCAGTGAACATAAATTCTATGTTATGTTACACGTTGACATTGCCTCACTCTGCTTTGCACGAGCAGCGAGCATTGGCCACTTCACTGCTGTCGATCACAACAGAGACGTTGTGCGGTGGGTTGGTGAGTCCACTTGTTTGGAGGACGAGAGCGGCGACGGTGATGCGACCTCCGTTGACGGCCTCGACCGCGCATTCAACAACGTGGCCTGCGTCGTACACCGCCTCGCCCTCGATGAGACACCGCGACGTTTCGCAAGCTTTATCTACATACTTGTAGATGCTCGAGAACGGCACGCTTACTGTAATATCGAAAGAAACACCCAAACTAAGTAGTATCGTACGGCGGAAACAAGATAACGAGCGCGAACACTCACACATAGTTCCACTTTCTTACGAGCAATGCGGTCGGTGGCATCGGCGCACTCGTCGGCCATCCGGGGGATTTCTTGGCCCTGTCGATTGGGCCGCAACTAAAACAAGTTCAAGATTACACTCGAAAACAATCGTTGCAGGCGTTAGTTGACCGTCGTGAGGCTGTTCGTTCGACAAAGTTCTCACGTGAAGCAGACGACACGCGTACAGGAGCAGCGGCTGCTGCAGCGCGGTTGAAATCGGAGTCCCCGCTCTGACGTCACACGCGAGAGGGCGCCACTCCAAGATCTCGAGGCCAATAGCGCTCGGAATAAAGTTCAAGGTGTTTCAATCCTTCCGTCAATGTCTGATATTGCAAGACATTTGCCCACCTGGACTATCACACACACGCCTGTTATTTGACCTTCTAAACTGCCACATACTCGGTCATTCTTAACTCTAAAGTAATTATCATTACATTTCCGCGGGGTTGAGACGATTTTATGCAGGAAGGCTTCTTGTTGGGCTAGTTCGTGATTGCTCTACATCATGGTGTAGCGCGAAAACACACAGAAAACGTATAGGCCTTCTTGCTGCGTGCCTCCTTGTCTTTGTTTTGTAGCGTAAGCTGTTATGAGATCACAAGGACCGTTTTTGGAGCCGTAGTTGTCCACCGATGCCGCCGCCGGTGTCCGTAACTACTCTCGCGCTAATTTTAGAAAAAAAGCGGGACCGAGGAGGATTCGAACCTGCGTCCTTCTGCGTGGAATTCCAACATTCTACCGCTGAGCTACGCCTGTTCTCTTTTTTTTTCTTTATTGTGGTTGAGAGGTAATCGATAAAGACCTATACAGGTATAAAGCCTGCTGAGAAATCGCATTAACAAATGTAATGTCACTTTGCAGAATAGCAATATGCCCCTACCCGTCGCCGAAAGTGGATTGCATGAGTGTAAGGAATCATTTGAAAGAACACAAGGGTGCATACTTTGTAGCTCTGCACCTATTACAGAGACATCATCAACATTGATTATGAAACGATCTTCCTCAACTTTTCCGTCAACATTATTACGAAACGCTGCCTCGTAATGCAGTTTTGTCGTATCGCACGATGAGTCACGCGACAGGCGACGTGCGCACCCCTAACAACCTCACTTGGCTCTTCGATGTACCTGATGGCCCGATGACTTGCACAGATTCCGAAGTGTTTACAATGGTCTTCAAGAAGGTAGTTCCTCCAGCTTACGCTGTCACTGTCCTATGATTCCGCGTGGGCCTGGGATTTTTCTGTGCGCATTTCCACTACACCATGAAGCACAGCATTGAGATGATGTAGCGACGCCACTTCGTAGCATTCTATCTACTAAAGTATCCTCGTTTCGAATAAAAATGGCTGGCACATATGCATATGACGCTTTCGAGAAGCAATGAACTGTTGATCATGGCTGCGGCACCTGCACAACCAGTGACAATGAGCAACACTACTTCCGCGCTGCGGTAAACCTAGCAGTCTCGCCCACGGGGTCTCGCCAATGTTTTCAGCAGCCATAGCTTTTGGACCGTGCCCATACGCGCATAGGCGCAGATAGCACGGAAAGGAATGAAGACTTACGTATGTGCCAGAGGTCCAACGAGCTTGTAGAAATAATGTGAAAACCGAGCGCCATTCCCTATATCCGTGTTTTCGTTATGCAGTCTTCTTAAGTTTACAAGTTTACTCCTCCTTGTCGTCCTATCAAAAGTAAATATTTTCCTTCCTTTTCATAATAAAGTTTATTCCTCCTCCTCCTCCTTCCTTTTTTAAATGCGAAGCATTTCTTAGCGAACTTCGGCGAGTTTAAGCGTATCTATCTATCTATCTATCTATCTATCTATCTATCTATCTATCTATCTATCTATCTATCTATCTATCTATCTATCTATCTATCTATCTATCCGCCTACGATTTTGTGCTCTCCTGGCAGTTTCGCTAATCCGATGTTTACGAAAATTGGTATGCCACATCATGACTACATGACGAACATAAATGACAGGTCATAACATGAAAATGACGGCATGCATGTCACGAGCGACATGATTTACATGCTACGCGTTTCGTTAATGGGACGTATACGGAAATTGGCATGCCACAACATGACTGCATGACAACCATAAATGACAGGCCATAACACGAAAATCATAACATGCATGTCATGAGTGACACGATTTACATGCGACGGCCTAGGTGCTCTCTTGGCCGTTTCGTTAGTGGGATGTATAGGACAATTGGTATGCAACAATATGACTGCATGACGAACATAAATGACAATTCATAACATGAAAAGCATAACATGCATGTCATGGGCGGCGTGAGTTACATGCCAGGCGTTTCGTTAATGGGATGTATACCAAACTTGCTATGACAACACACGACAGCATAGCGAACGTAAATGACAGGTCATGACATAATAATCATGACACGCGTGTCATGATCCGGCATGATTTACATGCCATGGTCCTGGCGCTATACTGCCGTTTCGTTAATGGGATGTATACGAAAATTGGTTTGGCACAACATGACTGCGTGACGATCATAAATGACAGGTCATAACATTAAAATCGTGACATGCACGTCATGAGCGGCATGGTTTACATGCCACAGTCATGGTGCTCTTGCGGCCATTTCGTTAACTTCATATGTACCAAACTCGGTATAGCGAGACAATAATGCAAATCCATTTTACGTTCCTTATGCGCGCTTCGCATTTCCTTGATTTCCACTGCACGTGGGATCTGCCAATTTTTCTTTTTCGAATGCGTTACCTTTGCAGCACTGCGGCTGTATCACTTATGTACACTGTCTTATGTACGAGGCGGCACTTTTGGGGAAATAACCCAAGGGTACTTACGCATTTTAAGCGTGGCCTTACTCACCTAGAGTGCCTGAAGCGAAGCGCGCACCAACTACAAGGGCAATCAACAGCGTTACCTCATGCATGGCTAGAATAACGGTTTGCAAAGGGCAAGATGTCTGAATACCTGAAAAAGAAAACTGTCTGCAAGGACGAAGCTGTCTGAACACCCAGAAAAACATGCAATACGCGATATTAACATGCATTTCTCCCTGCACTTGTTGCAGATTTTTCTCAGCGGGAACCAAGAATGACAATTGCTATTGTTGCTTGATAAAAGCTGAGCGTCCGAGCAGGAGGAGGTTGCACTTCAGTGAACGAATATTTATACATGCTCCATATGCCTGATACGTTGTTGCCCAAGTAAGCAGCTGCAGTATAGAAATATTTCTGTTTCCTTACTAGATGGTTCTAAAGAACAAGAACATGTACACATCGGAGGTAATAAAAAAGAAAACGGTAGCGCACTGTTTTGAGTACTTAATACTTTTTTTTTCGTTTGATAAATGAAGCTCATATAACTCAGCACACCTGGCCGATGTTGCCCTGAAATGCAAGCGGTTCTAACGTATAGCATAAGACATTGCAAATATATAAATGAGAACTGGGCTTATTTGCATGCACTTATTGAAGTATTCTCTGCGAGCACGAAATCTAGCTAAAATATGGATGCGAATACTTTATAACGGCTGCGAATGAGAGCTCTTTATTTTAACTCTTAGGAATTAACCTCCAATACCGTGTGTTCCTCATTTGTATTGCTGTTCATTGGGCATCGCCTGTAATTGGACATCGCCCCAGCCAAGGTACTTCTGAGGGGGGCTCCATACGTTTTCTCTCATGAGGTATATATATATATATATATATATATATATAGCAGTCATGGTGGTGAATAGGCCGGAGGCGTGAAGGCAGAGATGAGTAGTAGACCCTCGGAATTGGCAACAAAAATGCAAAAAGCGTTTGTTCAACGTTTCAGCCGGAGACCGGCCTTCATCAGGGACGATATATATATATATATATATATATATATATATATATATATATATATATGTGTGTGTGTGTGTGTGTGTGTGTGAGAGAGAGAGAGAGAGAGAGAGCAGAGTCTCCGTCGACGTGCTAAGCACGCAGCACTACTGCATGGCAACGTTGAGCATAATGGCACCGAAAATGTCAATTTGCTGTATTTTCGAGATTCCAACCTAAGCGTCGGACGGGGCAACTCTCGCTTTTTTTTTTCATGTTTCTTCTTTCCTACTTACTTGCTCCACCTTCATTCGCGTTCTTTCAATTCAGTTCTTATTGCATATTATGTTTTTTCTCATTTATTAAGAATATTCTATACCTTCAAGTGACCCCACTATATCAGGTATGCGGCGCTCCCCTGACTATTCTAACGTTACTGAAATCTGAAAAGTACCGCAACATTTGCTGTTAGGTGTCCCGCCTCGCAATGTCCAGATGGCATCATGAGGTGACTTTTCTCTGTGGGTGGTCCAGGCCTCACGCTAGCGCTTCACGGTCGCGAGCTGGAAGTTTCACGCTAGCGGAGATACGCGCATATGGCAGAGAAATAACGCTCGCGCATGCCTCTTCCATGCGCCACGGATGCAGTCCGAGTGTGCACCTGTTGCAACGAAAGGCATACTTAGCTTTCGTACAATGAAAGACAGCCCCTTAATGCAGCTGTTTCTCGCATAGCTGATGCAAATAGCCACTTGAGCGCGTTTTCTGTGGTTGTGCATGTTAAAACGGTACTAATTGATTGCCATGGTTGATAGCTGAATACCTAGGTCAACCAAATCACGTTACCGGCCAGGCGGGGGAACGGCTTCTCTTATACGGGTCTCACGTGTGGCTCTCGACGTTGTCCCATGCCAGTTAGGGGATAGCGCTGCAACGGACTACGTGGGGCAAAACGCTAAATTTTGGCACTGAGTGACTTCTAAATTTTATGCGGAAAGACTTCATTACAATTTCTTTAATGCAGCTGGGAATATTCATAATGCACTATGCACTGGCAACATCGGGCACGCCCGCCATGTTTCTTGGGGCGCAGATATCGAAAACAGGCTGTTTGTGGGTGACACTGCGCCCACCTCTTATTTCTTCAGCCGCAGGCCTCTCTACACTCTTACCACGGTAGCCTTTAGTTTATTTTATAGGTACACAAAAATGTGAAAATATGCTCCTTTATAAAAGTTAAAGTGCTTTAACCTTTAGTAAAGGAGCATATTTTCACATTTTAGTGTACCTATAAAATAAACTAAAGGTTACCGTGCTATGAGGTTACCCTTCTCACTTGAGTGTTTCATCGTTTCTCGAAAGAAGCAATGCGCGGACACGTGAGCGGTACGCTAAGAACGTCTGGGAAAAATTAGAGCATCGCGCTTAGAAGTTTACACAGGCGCTCGGTGTTATTTCACCGCATGATATGGCAGCACGCACACTGTATCCACGCTACATCCATTGACTTATTGCGAGGGCCGCCAGGTCCCCGCCGTATTTTCCTTAGGAACTGTTGGGGAATCGCTTGGCAGTGAAATAGTCAGTAGGTTCTTGATACAATAAAAAATGATGCTCGACAAGAACACCTCTTCCTCAACCTGTCCCTTTCAGCAAGCTTTCTCTCTCCGCAGCTTTCTTTTGCGGGAAAGGGCAGTACTGATGAAAATTCTGGAAGAACACCACCGTCGCGTCGCAAGCGCGCTGTAAATCCGTTTTCTAAGTTCTGCCTCATTTCTCTCTTTCAATCTTATGGCCACCAAGGAGATGGTGAAGGGCACCGGGCATCAAGTTAGCGGTTGCTCTACGACGAAGCTGCAAATTGGCACCGACGGCCGAGCGGCAGCTCTAGTCTATATGAGAGCTCCCATGGGCGGGCGCTCTCATAGATTACAGCTTTCCTCGAGTTCAATTTTTCTCGAGCACCTGCTTCCTCTGAACTGCTGCCTGCACCATATACACATATATTTAATAATCCAACAAACTATGAAGCCTATAGTAAAGGATGGGGGAGGTCTTTTAGGTACTTAATTGTAATATTATAATTTTGGATTAAGTAGAAAGGCATTAAAGTGTTCGAAAAGGCAAACCTGCCTTCGGTGGGAACCGATCCCACGACCTTCGTTCGGGTAACGCGTCCAGTGCTCTACCGCTGAGCTACGAAGGCGGTCGTCCCTCCGTCCGTTTTATTCGGTATATACTCAGATACAATTTGACACTCCCAGGATTCTGTGTTCATATATCTATGCAGATATATACGAAGGTCAATGAGCTCCTCGGAAGCTTGGACGCTCGTGCTAGGTGACCAGCGAAGCAAAGGAAAATAAGAAAGAAAGAATAGAGCAGCCTACCTGCGGCAAAGTCGCTGTGTCTATATCTCCTTTCTTCACAATATAGTGTGGTGTTCGGGGCACGGTGGTTCGGGGAGTCTCCGCAGGGAAACTTGATGCACCTGCTGACACGGCCGCCGCAATATTATGCCACTAGTGAACGTTATACTAGACATTACTCATTCGTAGTTTATTTTGGTTGCATTCATATACTAAGCATGAGAAATCGAGTGGCACACATGCTTCACACTTAGAAGGTGAGAATATTGTTCCAGGCGTGTTACCTGCTCGCTGGGCACTCGGCATGAAAGGATCCCTGCAACACTTTTTGAACAGACTGAGAAAACGTTGCCGATAAGTCGTTGCGGCTTCTGTGAATTTGTGAGCCAAATATTATTGCGCAGCAAGCACCAGTGCATTTGCAGTTTTATTTGAAATAGAGAAGGAAATCGCATGCTCTTGTTTCTACAAGTGACGTCACTGGCGCCACCGACTATGTTGCTTCGCTCACCTCGATCTTCTTAAAGACAAATACTCAGATTGCCTTTATTTTTTTAATGCGAAATGAGTAAGGAAATCATCCCAGGCTACCTTTCCATGATCTAAGTTCAGTCAATGCTCTATCTGCCTCGAGCCAAGTAGTCGACGGCCTGGTGACATTTCTTGGAAAGAAGAGCAGGTGAATTACAGCTGTGTTTGAAACAAAATAAAAAATTCCCTGGTCCACGCAGCTCAATAATATATGGCTCACACATTCACAGTAACTTCCACGACTGTTCGCCATCGTTTTCTATCGATATTCCGAATATTGCAGGGCTGCTTTAGTAAATGGGACCTTGCGCAATCGACGGGCACGCTATACAAAGACTGCGCACCACAACTGCGCATAGCGTCAACAAAGTTTCGCTATGGCTTCGATTTCGCCTCCACAAACTGCCTTCCATGGCCAGCAAATAGTGAAGTTAGTACAATACAATGAAATATGGCTCAACTGGGATAGCGAGAATGTAGCGAGGTAGCAAGAAAGTGTGAAACGTTCCACAGAAAACTGTTGAACAGCACTGGGCTTTGATATCTTTGATATGACGGTAAAGCAGAGCTTGAAAAAAAAAAGCAGCCGTCGTACACACATGCACACACACACACTGGAGGCGCGTGAGTGGCGAGGGCAGTTATAGCGATGTGGCGCCCGTAACATATAATAAAAAACAAGCAAAACACATCCAAAAGTGCATGTACTAATTGACGTACTAATTTAGTTCTTTTGTTCGTCGCCTCATCATCTCTGTCCTGCACTATCCGCCCAGCAACCTAGTTCAAGTCTTCACTCCCCAGTCCGTCCCACGTGAAACACTGGACAACTTATGGCATACCATAAATCCGCTGTGCACAACAGCATCCCTGTAACACTACTGTGGAAGCAGATGAGAGGTCGTGTAATTGTTTTGCTATTCGCGGTCTGCAAGAATGGCTAATCCCGAAATGCAGAAGACGGCAAGAGCGTGGACAATGATAAATAATAATAACGAACATTCGCAAAAGAGTCGCAGGCCTCTGACAAAGTTTAAATGTGACCGAGAACGCGCACAGCGACACTCATGCTCATATGAATGCTCAGCTGTGTGAAGTCATTCCAGCACCACCAGGCGTCATGATTGCCTGCGGCCGTACTGCTGACACGCCACAACACAGAGTGCGCAATTGCTCAAGCATGCACGTAAATTTCACAGCCCTGAGAGAAATATCATGACTGCTATGCCACAGTGAAAGAACGCGCGGCAACGGTTGCCCTACAACACGCGATATCATATGCATGTATTCATCTGCGTAAGGCACCAATAAATTACTACCATCCCACACAGTTGTAGATGCGCTGTACTCACTACATGTAAAACCCGAATGACAGTGTGGTGGGAACGAAGCCAATCGACTCCTTACTCACCGATCGGGCTAAACACGCACATAGACCTAACAAAGTTTCAGAATGCATTCATACACGGTTATCCGAATAATAAAGCCACAGTTGCGTTGCTTGGTGTTTAAGTTGATGCGTCAACTATCTTAGAGCTTAGCTAGCATTAATGCTTATTGTATCTATTACAGATGGTGTAAAGGTCGTCGGAAGAAGACGGAAATTACGGTTGTCCCGATATGGTGGGGTCTGTGCCGGAGAATGCGCACAGCCACGTGGCGAACATGCGGAGCAGGCGGCGACTATTGTTGAAATTCGTTGTGCAGCTCGAAGCGCTACAGCCGACAATTGAGAACCGGTTTTGGACAGCCCCGGCGAAACATGTAGCTCGGTACTAGGGCGGCATGTCGAGGAATGTTTGTGTGGCCACAGGCTGGGCCAGCTGCTGTTCATGGGCTAGAATCTTCGGGGATGCTTTGATGTTCGTATGTTTCTTTTAGTTGCCAGTTTGAATGGCTGTGTTCCGTATGGTTCCACGTTCGGGCCTCTATGTTTTGATGTTTGTACGTTTCCTTTCATATCTGTATGTTGCAAAGTTTGCGGCACTGGCCTCTTCCTCCTCCCGCCAAGTGCGCAGTAAAAGGAGAGGGAGTGCCCAGTGTGGAAACGGTTGTGATTTGTCGTCAGGGATTAGCGGCGGAGCACCCGGTTGCTTAAAAGGTGACCCCTCGTCCCTGTCAAGGGGCTGGAAGGTTGAAGGTTGGTGAGGTCGGAGCGGATAGTGCTAGAGAGGACATCTAGTACGAGTCCGGGTGGTGCTTCTGGTCGCAGGAGCAGTGCTATGCACTGGTCGGCTCTGCCGAATTGAAGCGACGGTCACACCCTAAGACCTGCCAACCGAGCCGCTGTCTGTAAATTGTATGTACTGTCTCGTATATAAAGTCAAATTGTGTATGTGTAAGAAAAAGGCTGGTCTCTATCCTTCAAGTACAGACAACACAACCAATGACAGACAGGCAGCAGGGAAAAGACTTCCACCCAACCTACTTCGGAGCGGCAACGTCAGCTGGGGGAGCTCGGCTCTAGAAGTAGGAGGAAGAAGGAGAAGGTGGGAACCAAGTAGAAGTTCACCACACCAAAACACCTTCTCTCTTTCTTTAAAAAATTACTGACGGATTTTCCATATCCCCGAAACACATGAGTGATCTCGCAGGCATCCTGCTACGCCATTCAAATATGGTACTTACATCTATTTTCGGCGAGACGTAGACATTGATGTTACAGTATCCAGTCACAGAAGATCGGGGATTGAACCAGAATTAACACAAGGAGGAAAGTAGAAAGAACAAAATGCCACTACACAAACACACACAGCAGTTGCACCACGGCAACGGAATTTTCTCCAGAAACAAAGGAAGAGCCAGCCGCCATCAACTTAAGCACACTGACTCCACTTGCAACCCAACCACCCATACAAGCTTCGCTGGCATTGCTTCGCGCCTCCGCCTGTCTGCGCCAGCCTGCGCCTCGTCGCCTCTTCTCCCCGGCGACCGGCGAGAGAAGGAGCCAGACATTCTGGCGCCTCTCTTCAGGGCCGATGGCAGCCGGCGACATCTCGGCGCTCGGCACTGTGCCGATGCCCCCTGACACGTTGAGCCATATCCTGCGTTCGCTTCTCCGGTGGGGAGGGAGGGAAGGAAGGGGGGGGGGGGGCAAGCTGGCAGTATTCTTCCACGTTTACTTTCTCTCTCGCGAAGACGTTTCGAAGATGCCTTCGTCGTCCCTTTCATGTCGCTCCCGCTAGCGACTTCTTTTAGATGTCAACCACGCGAACTAAGACATCAATCCCCATTAAGACGTCTTTTTCGGTTTTCTGTGCTAGCTGGGACCTCGGATTCTTTGTAGTGTACTAACATCACACAGTACACGGGCCTAAACATTTCGTCTGCATCGAAGTACAGCCACGGCGGCTGAAGTTCGATCCCGCTACCTCAGTTTCCGCGGCAGAGCGCCATAGACACAAGACCACAATGGCGGGAGAGTTGTGATGCTTGCTGAAAACGAAATGCGCGTCCATTTAGGCAGCATCAGCACCATTCCTGAAGCCTTACCGAAATTTATGAGGCTAGCGTGTGTGCCTTTGCGTAGAGATCACGACCTACAAATATAAATACCACCTTGCCACTGCTTGTCAGGCAGGTGACCACATTGATATCGTGCAAGGAACTACTTTTCTGGATCTCATTTTGATAACCTTGCGCTGCCTGATATGATACCCTGATACTTAATTGCCGCCGTAAATTGTGTAGCGAAAGTGCATAGTGGGACACTGCATAAGCACCGAATATGGCAGCGAAATATATCGGCGAGCCTATCGTGTGTACATTACAGAAGGTCGACGTCATTTTTTTAAATAAATGTAATTGAAGGAGACGTTGGTGCCCATGTGCGGCGCCGGCTATTCCTCTTCTCTTAGAGGGTGGCTCACATCACAGAGTTTTGAACTGTTCATCAAAGCGAATGAATACAAGCCCTCGGGCACGGACACACATATCACACCACACCACATCACACATGTAGAGTCACTTTTCCAGTAAAACTCTGCATTGAAAGAGAAATTCATAAATTACAAATGTTCACACATCAGTACCGTCCACACAGACAAGTTCAACATGATCACATAGCGCGTACTGATTCCAGACTGTCTCTTTATTGCTCCACCTTAACCACGCCATTCATAAGGAAGTGAGCAAATTGCTCCAGGTGGCGATCATTATGACTTATTGAAGCTCGTAGGCTTCCTGAGTTATCCATCTTAGAACGGAAGGCAACTTTCGGTGTTACTTCGTCCAGGGTCACCAGGTAATCAAGGTCCCCGAAAGCGGGCAGCCATTTGAATTCGTATACGAATTGAATGCACTGCTTCGTAGCAGTGCCACTGGTGTACGGTGTGTGAAAGTAAATAAATAAATGGAATCGAAAACTGAGGTCATCCCACACTAGGAATGAAAGGGTCGTTCACAGCAAAAGCTGGTGCCCTTCCTTTCCTCCTTCTCCATCCTCACCTCCGCTTCGCACGTGTTTGCTCTACCATACCAACGCCTCCTCTATTTTTTTCCATACTATATGGGTGTGCTACAGCTTACCCTGTCCCGCCCTCATTTCCCTGTCAATCACCTCAGATCCAACTTCCCCACCTTAATTTTCCTTTCCTGCACTCTGCTATATTTTACTATACAAGGCTAACTATGCTTTGACTAGCTGCCCTTCTTCTTTCCCTTCTTCTTTCACTCCTCCTCAGCCTCGCATCCCCTCCCGCCTTCCTGCTTTACCATGTCGTCCAAGGATATGCTTTTCTGCTTTTTAAACACCCTTGCTTTAACGGACGTCATTTAGTTGCAACTTGTAAAGAGGTGTAGTAAATACAAGGCCCGTCTCTCCCCTAACCCCCTCCTCGTATAACCAATGTTGCGGTGGTGTATCAGTACAGCTCCCAGCTGATATCATCGCAACCCAGGTGAATGTGGGTTCGAGTCCGAGCAAGTGGTACTTTTGTCATTGTGAATGTATGTTGATTTTTTCAGACGTCAACTTCCGTTACAAAAGTACGTCACTGATTTCTTCGTGGACGCCGGCATAAAATGCTTTCGTGTGTAAGGTACTTGAATGTCTGTGGAAGTAGATGAAATTTATATGAAGCGGAAAGACTATAAAAAGCAGCGTACCATCATTTATTACAAAAGTTATGCACTGTGAAAGCACTGTTTGAGATCTACTATAAATTTCTAAATGATGTTGGCGTGCGCATTAGAAGTAGTGATGTCATGACAGCACGGCTCTATCCTGCTGCTTTCGTGGGTTACCTTCATACGTAGGAAATTTTATTTTGAACAAGCACTTTTAGAGTAGAAAATGTTTGATATATCTTCTGAATACTAGGTCACAGCGTTGATAGCTTCCTCAAAATACATCGCTGGCTGTTGCTCAGCGCTCCACGTGCGCGCAGCATATCTTCCTTCCTGGGCATTTTTTGTTGGGCATTACTGTTCGGCACCGCTTTTTACAAACGCCTCCAGCCAAAGGGCAGGCATTGGTTTTTCCTGCGTGATAATGAAAGCAGTTCAAAGAACATGTCATCTTTAACAACTTGTTGTTGAAAACGGCGAGGAGCTCACGAACTTGCAATAACAGTTACTCTGATCCCGCAGTGGATGAAAAATATCAGAAGGAAGTCTTTCTGTCTTTTCCTTCACCAGATAATCTTACCCACGGTGTGTCGAATCCCTCCCAGTTAGAGAGGTTATAAGAAATAAGGCAAAGACACCGCCAGGGGAAACAACATATGATACACGTTTGGCATATGCATGTATCGTTCCATTACATCTTCTTGACCATGGGCCATCAAAAGCAAAATCTAGAAAAAACTGGGGAAATGGTGATGGATATAAGGGATGAGATTAAACAAGCGGAGAACAATAGGGTACCACATCATGTCAGTAGTTATTTGTACGCTACCCATGATTTGTCCCCGCGCGCTCATATCCACTCCACGTTACAATATAGATGTCACAGCAACAATGTGAATTCGGCCTTTATTGGAAAATACCGCGTCCACAAAAGTGGTGCACAGGACACCTAAATATTCGTTGTAACATGACTTTACCCCAAGTCGTCGATATAACTAAAGGGTTCATCTTATTGCAAGATAAACAAGCTTTACCTATTTTATAAGCGGCGCCATGTGCAAACTATTAGATTTCGCTCTGTAAGCTGCAGCTCGTTCACACAAGGACTTCGAGGCTTGAAATAGGTAAAATATCATTGAAAAGAACGAAGAGAGTCGGCAGTGATTCCACGTCGCTGCGGCGGTTGACAAGTGCATCTGTAGCTCCATAATTCTTGAACCTCTTTGCATCTGATCAGGTTTCGCACAACCTCCGCGATTAGCCCACAGTTCTTGCTTAGAAAACGCGCACACATACACGCACTCCCGCACACACGACCTTCACAACGTTTGAAGCTTTCTGCGCCTCACACGGATGTATACGATACCTACGGCATCGACCTACAGCTTTGACTCGCAGATGGGCGCAATTTCTCGGCCATTTACTGTTCCGCTGTAGCTAGAAATGTTACAAAAGCCAGTTCTTCCAAAAAAATTTCCCGTCTAGCTCGAGGTCACCACAAGAATTTCTGCTTAACTACTACTAACATCTGCAGCGAAATCATGCAGCGTATCATCTACTCTTCACTAATAAATTTTCTTGACTCAAATGACCGTTTTTTCCCGCACAAGGAACCCACAGTGAATGTGGCATGAAACAGGCCCTCCCATTTTCCTACATAATGTTCACAATAAGGCTATGTTAATGTAGTCTGATCCAATGTTTCCACACTTCTGTAACGCATTTCGTTAGGTATTTCGTCAGGGTTTATTATTGAATCTAAAAACATATTTTTTGTAATTGGAACGGAAAAACAGAGCGCTGTAAAAATGGTGGAGATAGAACCAAGAGGAACACAACACAGGCGTTCGCCCAGGGAACTCGCCCAAAGGCGTTGCAGAGGATTACTTAGCATCTTACCAGCCACTCCCAATTTGTAATTATAAATATTACCTTTCTAACCCAGTACGGCATCTGGCATTTGTTAAGGATTGAAACTCCGCGCCTTATTCTCTCTAATATATAATAATGACCTACATTGACATGTCGTGTGAAATTTGAATAATTTATCTCAGTGTGTATCGGTCACTGTACCACACCCACAGTAAATGCGCTCTTCTGAAAGGGCTTGACAACCAAGGAAGTTTTTTAAAAAATTTAATTTGAATCCCTCTTGTTGACAACACACTGACTCCATGTGGTCACTTTTTAATAAAGACCAATGCAAATAAATGCAAAGCCATGTACCTTTCTTGCAAAGTAAAAACGTCGCATCTACTCACAAGAAGAAAAACAGTCCCCTCGACAACGTGCAGTAGTATCAGGTTTTGTCCTGTCATACCTTCAGCTAACAGAACGCGAACGCTAGGCCTTCTGATGTGCAATGTTAGCCAGATCTCAAAAGTGTGAAATTACGTGCTTACCAATCACTTGGTCGGCTAAAGTATGAATACATATATCCCAAGCACTGCACGCGCTAAACATGCTTGTGTACTTCACGCCGTTCGTAATCACGTTACTAGATTCATTCACTCTAGATACTCTCGCAACATTGCTATTCCTGCAATTAAGGCAGACTCTGCTTTACTCAGGCCTTCCGTTATTTCACAAATTATTAAACAGCACTCGAAATCATATTCCTCGCTTTGTACCCGCAACATGCATTTCTGATGCCACCGGTCATGTAAATATTTATTTTCTAATAAACAATGTGTACATCGCATGCAACGTCGTAAGCTTGCATTGTCTATAAAGCTCCCATTGGGGGCCACTGAAGGTAGCAGAACTTGAATGATTCACTGGAAATGCCGGAACCTTCGTTACATTTACCGAATAAACGTGCCCTCAAAATGAAGATGCATATCTATGTTGATAGAATGCGAATGAGGTTACTACGACCCCTTTGGGATAAGTGTATTGAAAAACTTCTTTTGTGCTACTTGTGACACGTGGATTTAACGCCAGCCAAAGAAATATTGTGCCGATCTCGCGTTATCTACATGAAAATGCCTAATAATCCTGGTACTTATAAGTGAACTGTATGTACGAACATTTACGAAACAGCGTTGCCTTGAGACTGCTCACTCCGTAAAAATACGGATTAAGTGCAATTCGTCTCTTTCTTTGCCTGGCACTGCAAACATATTAGATATTCTTCTTCATCAAGCAACGGCTTACGCATTAGACTGACAGCCGGGGCTCTGTGCCCTTAGGTCGCATGTATTTATCTAGGGAAGAAGCCGCTGAGTAATGTGTCTACGAGCTAATTTTTGGAGCAAATGATTTCTTCATATAGGTAACTCGGACTCCGCATTTACGACTGTTCTGTCAGGAGTTCCACAGGGTTCTCTGCTCGGCTCGCTGCTCTTTTAATTTATATCTATGATTAATTACAAATCAACTCACCAGTGCGCTGTCGTTCATTTGCAGGCGATTGCGTTGCATACATGTACATTCAGACAGATGAAGATAAGGAAACACTGAGTAGCTGAAACACTAGGCAACTCATGCTCAGTGGGGCAAATTCCCCTAAGTTTTCCCAACTGTGTGCATATGAGGGTTACGCGCAAGAAGACACCACTAGTTCCCACCTACAGCATCAACAATGTTCCATTAATTCCGTTTGGCCAATTTGAATATTTGGGGTTATATCTAAATTCTACGCTAAGCTGGAGTGGTCACGTGAATTACAGTTTCCAAATCTTTAAAGGAACTTCTCATGCTATGAAATCGTCTCACTCATTGCACTTCTAAAACTAAGCTCGTCTTCTACAGGACATCAGTTCGACCGTTATTAGAATATGCAGACATTCTTTGGGATCCGCGCGCAAAATATGATAACGAGTGCATTGAACGCAATCAGAAAAAAAAGCGCTAAGATTCATCTTTAATGTCTATGACAGGTATGTACTATAACCTTAGTCAATGAAGTGGTCTTCCTACTCCAGAAGTGCGCAGGAAACTACACTGAGTACAAATGCATTATAATATTGTGAAGAATACAATTATTACCGATTTGCATGCAGTACAACAACGCAAGGCCAACCAGATGGAAGGAAAGCAAAATGATTCTAATGCCACGATAACAGAATGGAAGGACCTCCCACGCGATATAGTTCTGCTATCATCACTTGGAGTTTTCGCATCTTCGTGCAAGCTTATCCGTGACATTGTTTGATCGGCAGTGGTTCGTCCCTTTTGTATGCAGGTCACTGCTTCTTTTACAGTATGCTTGTGTAGGCGAAAACCATTGTTTGAGGTGTATTTCGTTAACGACTTCGTTTCAGCGTATGTACCATTGCTGAATATTTTCAACCTTTCTTTTCTTACTTCATTGTTCATGTATGTGTTCATGTGCTCTTGCAGTTTGATAGAAATGCTTCTGTACTTCTGCTTGTGCTTCCACTTGACATTGAGCTATGTGTGTTTATTTTTTGTACCTTACTCTTTCTCTTTTTATATTCGTTTCGTCGATTATAATTTTTGCAATCTTTATTTCTGGTGTGCACAATAACAATGCAACCACTTTTGCCATCGCTACCAAAAGGCAGCCGGTAGTGTCTCATAAACAAATAAAGAAATGTTCCGAAATAAAAGGATTCTGTTTCTCACATTATCTTAATGTGTATGGTACCCTCATTCGTCTTGACGAGAAAAGATAGCGAGGTCGTATTTATTCATGCTCTCTTCAGCGCACACAAAACAGACAAAGGCGCTAAGGAAAAGGAAGAACACGCTCGTCTTTGTCCACTTCCCTAGCGTGTGTGTCTGTTTTGATTGCGCCGAGACATCATTTAAAATGTTTATTCTTGAATTTTTGAGAAAAATCAATGTATCTTACTAAGGTTGCAGCAAACAGAGGGGAAGCGGCAGCCCGTTCGACATACAATATCCTGTAGAGGGCACTGTCCCCATGGCATGCAGCCATAGCCATCGCCAGTGGAGCATTTCTTCCTTCCTATACATCCAGCTGCAAGAAACACACTGGTTGCACACATAATTATGCTATATCACCAGTCAGTATATAAACATTTAAAGTAAGCTCTACTGCGCCTAAATAGGTGTGCGCTGTCATTTCATTTTACAAGCGCGATACCCTGAATTCCTGCCAAGCACCGCACTCACCTCAGCACAATTCACTGCTTTCTGCACTTTGTTTCATTATGAGACATTAAGCAAAGATGTATTTCACAGTCTCATCAAGTGGAGCGCCTTATCGATGCAGCACTTACAAAACTTGAGCGCATACCACCCCCAATGCCCTCGACTACGTATCCTCGGCTCAGGCTAGCTGAGCACCTTATTTCAAAGCAGAGCTTTTCGTAGTTTACATCCTGCCGGCACAGTTTTTGTTTTCGACATGTTCTTTGTGAGAACCTGGGTAGGACAATTTTGCAACATTCGTGCTTGAGAGCGCAAAGGAGTGGACACGAAAAAGAGTACGGATGAGTCAAGTGTGTCGTTCGTTTTCCTTTGTCTGTGTTGTTAAGCGTTGTTAACCATGGCCATAATTCAACTAGCCGTATTCTTCATGCTTATTAAATAGGATAAAAGATGTCAATAGCGGCACTGTCATAGGAATGATCCCCATAATGCTGAAAGAAATCAAAATGTCCTTGCCCCACAAATTTATCAAACCGTCTCTGGATGGGTGTTGGATTCACCACAGCATACTCTTTTTTTTTTCTGCATTCGCAGGGCTGAGAAATGCACTTGCGATTGCTGCGGGAATTGATGTGATCCAGTGTATCTGAGTACGTTGTGACTCCTTGCAGTGCGAGCTCCGGATTCTAATGACATCGCTAGAATCTACAGCATTTCAGCACCTCCAGTTCTTTCTCCGCAGCCGTGTGCGTCGATGAAGAAAAAGTGCTATCCTAAAGCTACTAAAGAAAAGGTCCTTAAAGAACTGTCGGCTACAAAACTAAACTGGTCCCTGCTTAGGCGGTCGGAGCTGCTGCAGCGATACAACGCCGCGCTGATATCTCGCGCCGTGCATTCAGATCAAGAGTGTCTTTAGTGACTTTATTATTCCCCCTAACGTTAAACTTTGTCCCCGTTTTGGGTCCCGCAGCGGCTGCGACCCCATAAAGCATGCTCCGTCAATTTTTTACCGATGGTACTTTAAGTTGTATGACCTGTCCGACCACCTGCAGGTGTCGCGTACAGCTCTAAGTGTATGCCGATCTACCTCTCTTTCTTATATTTTCTCCCTTTCACCGCTTTCTAATATACCACAAGCTATGGCAGCAAACCAGACGTCCATCTCGATAACTTCCTTGCCTCTCCTGGCATTTCTGTTTCCCTCAAACGTATTTATTGCCCAGTGTAGTTCTCTAATGTATGCACGTCCTCTTACGCTGCATGCAGATTTCACGGGGAAGTAGCTTAGAAATCTTTATGCATGCAAAAGGAGTCTACTCACCTAGAGCGCTTGAAGTGAAGCATAGGAAACCTACGACGTATATAAAGAGCGTGACCGCATGCATACCTAGTGACACGTGTGGCGGAGCTCAAGCTCTTTGTATAGCGCTATGAAGCTGCCGTTACTCCATAGGAACATGCAGTACACCGTACTATCAAAAATTTTTAGCTACATTGTTCTAGACTATGTGGGGTCACGAGCACACAAAGACAACTGCCATTTTCTGACAACAAACAGAAAGAGGATTGTTCGATGTTTTCGTGGCAAAATTTCAGGGAACGAAGTTGTACCTTTATTGTACCGAGTAATTCGTTTTGGAAAATGACAAGAGTATACGCCCTGTAAGTCGCTCGCTATGTTAGTGAAAGCTTTCTCGGGATTTCACAATATATTACTTTTGTATATGGAATCCACGCAGTGGAGCACGCGTATCGACGATCCTCATGGTTACAACGAAACATCACAACTACTCAAACTTGGGCTCTCGTCGGTCGAATTCCTATAATCAGTAAAATGGCTGGAGAAGACGGCATAACCGCCGACTTGACTAAAGAACCAGAAAGCTCGTGATACTACACACACAATGCCTCAAAACTTCAAATGTACCAGTCAGCTGGAAAAAGACAAATATTCTACTATTATATAAGAAGGGAGATGTTAAAGACTTGATGAACTACAGGCCAACCAGTCTACTCTCAGCACTTTACAAAATCTTCACAAAGGTTATCTCAAACAGAATAAGGGCCACACTTCAATTTAATCGACTAAGAGGGCAAGCAGGGTTCAGGACAGGATACTCCACCATAGACCACCTTCATGTGGTCAATCAAGTAATCGAGCAGTCCGCGGAATACAACAAACCTCTCTATATGGCTTTCATAGACTACGAAAAGGCTTTCGACTCGGTAGAGATACCAGCAGTTTTAGAGGCATTACGCCGACAAGGAATATGCGATAGCAACGTAAACACAATAGCCAACATCTATAAAGATTCTACAGCCACCCTACTCCTCCTTAGGAAAAGCAGGAAAATCCCAATACAGAAAGTTGTCAGAAAAGGAGATACAATTTCTCCAATGCTGTTTACTGCATGTTTGGAAGAAATCTTCGAAAGGTTAGACTGGGAAGAGACAGGGCTCAGGAATAACGGCGAATATCTGAGATTTGCAGAGGACATAGTACTCTTGAGCAATGATGGCGACGAACTGCAAAAGATGATTGCAGACTTAAGCCGAGAAAGCTCTAAGGTAGGATTAAGGGTTAACATGCAGAAAACAAAGATAATGCTAAGTGACATGGCGTAAAAACATGTCTTCACGATCGGAAACGAGACATTAGAAGTCGCAGAAGAATAAGAAATATCTAGGACAGCTACTGAAAAAAACACACCCCATATAAAAGAAATCCACCGTAGAATAAATATGGGATGGCGCGCGTACGGGAGACATTCCCAACTCATGAAAGGAAGTCTACCACTATCACTCAAGCGGAAGCTATATAACTACTACATTTTGCCAGTAATGACATACGGGGCAGAAACTTGAAAAATACGAAGAAGTTCCAGAGGAATTTAAGACCTGCGCAGCGCGCGATGGAACGAAAAATGATAAGCGTTACATTAAGAGATAGAAAGACAGCCGAGTGGGTCAGAGAGCAGCCGGGAGTCGCCGACATAAAAACTGACGTTAAGAAGAAAAAAAAGACATGGGTAGGCCCCGTGGTGAGAAGGATAGATAACCGATTGACAGAACGACGGAATGGATAACAAGAGAGGGCAAGCGTAGATGGGGACGACAGAGAGTAAGAGGGGGGGACGAAATCAAGAAATTGTCAGGCGTCAAATGGAATCCGCTCGCACGGTACCGGCAAGAATGGAGAGGATTGGGAGAGGCCTTCGTCCTGCAGTGAAGATAACATGGGATGATGATGATGATGATGATGATGATGAAATGATGTGCAAGGCAATAGGCCACTCCCAACGAAACAAAACGAAACTTCCTTATGTAATAAAGGATTAGGAATGTTACTCAGTAGAGCTTGTCTTTGGGCGAGTTGGTTCATGCTCGAAATAGAAAAAAAGGAGAGCTAAAAAACGACCGACAAGGAAGGAGGCAACAAAGAGGACTGGCGTTCATCCTGTGTGTAGCCTCAGCGCCATCTTGAGTGCCATTCCAGTGTGTAGCCTTCTTTGTCCGCCGACCTCCTCTAGGCCAGCGAAGCCAGTGTACGGACTGGTCCCCCCTTTTTTTTTTTTGGAATCAGCCATCTTTCATCTGGGTCTAAAAATTGACAATGTTGTAATTTTGAAAACGTTACAAAGATTATGAACTCCTCCCACATGAATCTTGCATCTGTGAACTAAGTTGAGGTGCTTGGCCGTGCTGGCAACAGAGTAAATTATTCCGCGTTTCTTAATTATAAATCTCACTTTCACAGTTTTCTGCGCATGTAGTGCGAGCTGCTATGAACAGAACAATTCTATAAGATGCATGCGAATCTGAGCACTTCTCCATTTATAACACTTTCGAACACATTTCCCGAAAGACACAGCCTGTCATAAGGCAGGCACACAATCAGCTCGCCTCCTTGGTACATGAAAGCTGAGAAGTCTTTGTTGCCTTGCTGAGACGGAAGGCTATGCGGACCTTCTTCGAACGTTGTTACACATATTGTAAGAAAAAGCATAGTTGCAGTATGCCACTGCCGTCCCAATTGTACTCTTGTTATTGAAGCCACAAAACATTGTGAGCTCAGCATTCGGGGTAAAATGAAAATAGATCTTTCCTTTGTCTGCTAGGGCAGGGGTGGTGATGTAATTGACGTTGAGGTGTATTGTGATAAGCAGAGTGTATGTCACTTTAGGTATTCCTGCATGTCGGAAAGAAAGAAAAGATAACGCCACGGATACATCTACAGACGGCATTAATACGCTAGTAACCTTCCATATCAGTTTACAAAACCTAAAGCGAAGCAAGCTACTGTGCCAGCATGTCTTTATTTCTTCTATTTGCTTCATGCTGCTTCTCAAGCGTAGTAGGTGAGTAGAACTGTCAATATTTTATTCGCCGTGGGCACCGATGAAAACCAGCCACAGATAGAACCTTTATGAAAACTCTATTTCGGTCGTCCTAGCGTTCGTCTTCCCACACTGTTCCTCTGTTCCCCTTTTCCTGCTTTTCTTTACTACTTTCTGCTTCTTTAATCGCATTTTACTTCTACTCTATTCGTTCAGAAGCAGTTATAATGCAAAAAAGGCGTGTCATAGGAACACCTGAGTGCTTTTTCTTCTCGTTCTTATGGTTGTTCAGCTTTTCAAGCTATATAAGGAACTATGTGGGGTCACCAAAAATTATTACAGCAGCAGATATGGACAGTCATGCCCCCTTACTTTCCTGTAGCCCGGATGGTGACCGGCACTTCCTTCCACGCCCTGATGCACATCGCACCTCCTCTTCCTGTGTGCAAACTGCGTGAAATTTCTAGATATCACTTTAAGTTCGCAACATGCAGGCCCCTTGAAGCTGTCTTTTGAACCGCAGAGGTGCATTTGCTCATTGTCCATGATATGACACAACGCGTACCGCTCTGTACCGTGCAAAATCTAAGCACCTTTGTAGAGTGTAATCTACTACTATCCAATGAAAGCTCTATACAAATTACTAAATTACAAGCCTTTGCTTTGTGTGTAATAAACATGCCACATGACACTCGAATACTGATAGCGTGGCTAACAAAGTCGCTCGCGCATTAGGGCTTCTCAGTCAGGTGGACGCATCACCAAAAAAAAATGAGAGCAATTATTTTTGTGTGATTATATGGCCAGTGAAATTGTCCGGCTACCTGATCTGATTGGCAAATGTGACATAGCCCTGGACTATTTAGAAATACACGATATATATGAAATAACTGGCAGCGATACAGGCAAGCGCATTGCGCCTTTTGTTCACTTAGGCCACTTTTTAATCATTCTACTTAAATGACCCATTAAGGGAAGTATTAAGCCGAGAAAAATTGAAAGATTGGGTTGGTGCGATAACCAATCAGTCAATCCCGGCCATAACGGAACAGCTGTAGGCGAGAAAGCGGTGAAAGTGAGAAATGCGAGTAGTTTCCATTATACCCTTGTGCGGGTACCTTTTTGAAATGGCGTATGCTCATCTGATCTGAGTACGAATTACTGTGGGTGGTTACGAATGAGAAATAAAGTCTAACGTTTGACGGAAGCCCGTCTGGTCGTGATGATATATGGTGAAGGTCGAAAACCTAGGGCACTGCGCCGACCGAAGTATGTTTAATACACACACACAAACAAAAAGACGTTTCGTCTCCCACACGGGAGCCTTGTTCACAAGTAAAACTTGTGAACACTTGTGAAACTTGTTTTACTTGTGAAAAAGGCTCCCGTGTGGGAGCCAAAATGTCTTTTTGTTTTGTGTGTGTATTAAACATACTTTGGTCGACGCAGCGCCTTAGGTTTTTAACCTTCACCACGAATGAGAAATTATTCCATAGATAGTGACTATAAGTAAACATGCGGCAAGGCAAAGTTGTTGCTGCATATTTCGGCCATGGCGCTCACTGCACCGTAACGGAGACAGCGGAGGCCATGAAGTTAAGTCCTCTTTTCGGATCGGGCGATTCAAATTGAGCGGTGATACCGGAGACTCCTGAAGTCTATTTCGTTCAGGAGTCTCAGGTACAGTACAAGACACGGAAGTGGTTAATAAGGTGAAAATTAGTGATTACAGACTAATAAGTGCAATGATAACTCTCAATCTTAAGCGGACAAGAACAAAGTTACTCGTACGGAAACAGGCCAACCTCGACGTCGTCAGCACGAAAACGGAAGGATTTAGAATTGCACTTAAGAATAAGTATGAGGCTCTAAGACAGGAAGAAAATGAGGACATAGAGAAGATGAACGACATAGAAAGATGAATATATGGTAGCAGAGTGTCGGTCACATGTTTCGCCAAGCTAAACTCTCTCGCGTGTTGCCAGAACGGTGGCCGACGAGGTTCAGCGAAACACGAATTTCTCTTAAGCAGAAGCGCGAACGCTTACGCGTACAGGCCCACGAGAACTTCCTGCTGTACATGAAAGGGGCGCTGCAGCTGAATCCAGAATGCTAGTCGACACAAAATTACCTGGGTTTTCCACATTTCTAAACAAACAAGAAAGAAGATATATGGGGACTTTAGTCGACACAATTTCGAAGGGCAACAGTACAAAGCAAAAGCACAGCAACCATCTACCTATTAGCCGTACACCTTATTGTTTTCTAGCGTGTTACTACCACATTAATTGCTCCGCCCTCTAGGGACACGCCCCTGTTGTTCTCGTAAATGACGCTAAACATAAAAGTTTTTGGTAAGGAGAAAGTATAGACACTAATGCAAATAGCCTTATTGTACATTTATTTCTATGATTTCCAGTACTATAAAGACACACCTGCAAATATATCAGATGTGATTGCTGTCATTATGGTAATACATAAATAAGTAAACAAATAAACCGGCTCTCGACAAATAATGACACCGCGAGATATTTGTCTTTGAGTTGCATTTCCAACGCTTCGCTGCGGTAGCTGCATACTTTTCTCCAAGGTCGCTTACGAGCTTCTATGACTCTCCTCGTCAGGCATTGTGCTACAATCGTTGTTCTGTTCAAAACAGCGTCTGAGTCATAACGGCGCCTTCCTACAGCTGCACAGTACGTCCTGTGCCCTTAAAGCTACCCTTCGCCGGTTTCCTCGACACGATCTACAAAAGTACCTGCGTGCGCTTTTGTTCGCTTTTGGAGTAAGTCGACCGCTTGCGACAGCACAACTTCCGTCATCTACAATAGCTTTAAGGCTTCTGCGAATCGGACGCACAGTGTTCATGCATTTGTCCTAAATTTCGAGGGTCATGCTGCGAAATCATGTATAAATGTAGCACTAATCACGCATCCATGAAACTTTGGCAACTTTTCACATGTCTTTCACGACATGTCTCTGCGCCCAAAGGGGCACTGTGCGTATTGTTGGTAATTCACTATCCGAAGTTAGAGCGTTTCCGATACTAGTGAGGCTAAAGCTCATTTCTGTCGATTTACGTTCACGACAGAGCCAAGCAATAAGGAACGTTCTACGCCGAGAGGCGGGAGAAATTTATTGTGAGTTTCAGTTTTAAGGTAGCCGCATGATGATTTGGTAGCCGCATTAATAATAAATTACTCATAGCAAATGGAGCCATCTAGTCTCGTAATGTTGGCATTTCGTGACGATGACCAGCAATGCCTATAATATGTCGCTGGATGGATTAAACAAGTGCGTCTTCTTGCCAACAAGTTTGGCAGAATGGGACTTTTTCCGAAGCCTACTTTCCTTTCCACCTGTCCCTTTAGATGAGGCTGGAGGTCAACGCGAGCGTAATCTCCAGGATCCCCCTCCAGCATCAGCCTCGTATCTAGGATATCTGTCATCGCTGCTTTCTGTTAAACCTTGCTCATCCTCTCCTCATTCCTCGTTACCCTCTTCCCATTAACGATCCACCCGCTGGTGCCAGTATTCAAGTCCCAGTTCCTCATTGAAGGGCTCCTCCGGCTTCAGATCCTCAGCAACGCCATCACAGTACCCATTGGTGAATACGACATTCGAGGGGAAATAACCCTCCTGAGTGTCAAGATCTCACTCGGTATCCGCATCTGCGCACTCTTATTTCCAAGAGGGCCGTTCCCGTTGGCAACCTTCATCTTTGCCGAATTTCACTGATATTCGCAGCGACCCTCCATCCTTCCCGTTGTCATGAAAGTCTCCAAGGACTGCCTTGAAGATCCCTTTTAAATACTCTTCTTCGCAGCAGTGGCAAAATGACCATTCCTGTGTTGCAATGAAGGAGAACATCGCTTCCAGCAATTTCGGCCATTTTTACGCACCCATAACAGCGTTCGCTGTAAAAGAAGCGGACGGAGGTGACTGCGATTAAGAGGCGGAAGGGAGCGATGACGAACAAAAACAGGAAGAATAGCAATACGGCGAAAACTAGTAGGAGCTAGATGAAGAAGACTACGGCTATGAGTGTAAGAAGAGGAAGACAAGGTGATGTAGTACACGAGGGGAAGAGGGCGACCAAGCACATGAGTATGACGAAGAAAATAGGAAACAGATGATAATAACAAAGGACGCAGAAAAAGAACTTAGAGGAATAGAAAGTGCGGGACGACCAAAAAAAAGTCACAGTTTCGCCGCAAGGGCGAAGCAATGAATGCGATAGCAAGAAACTGTAATGTCATACGAAGTGAGGCTCGCAGCTTCAGGAGCAATATTAATTGTAGCAAACATGCACTTGCTAAGTGAGCGCCTCCGGTCGGCAGCGCGTGCTGTTACGAAGGGCTTTATACGTTGTGTGTCACAAAGCGACACATACAAAGCTAGGGGAGGACGCTAAATGAACAAACAGAAGATGAGCGCGAACTATCAAGTGAAGCACGCACGAAACGAACGCACAGATATACACCGAACGAGCGCAAATAAGCTGTCACAGTGGATACTCTCAGTTTGAACAGCGCTCCTGTTGAAAAGGCGGCCGAAGCAGCGAAGGAAACTAGCGGGCTTCAAGTGTCGAGCTGTGACACTTGATAGTTCGCGCTCATCTTCTGTTTGTTCGTTTAGCGGCGTCCCTTGAGCTCGAGTGACTTTCGTACGCTCCCGTAACATCAGCGCGGGCATCACGGTGAAAGCTCGAAACATCCCTCTTCTTCTGACCACGAGACAACCGCGCGAGCAGACAGCGGAAAGGCAAGGCCCTGCGCAAATATTAGAAGTGAGCGAGCTGGCCGACGACTGTTAAATGCGTCCGTTTCGCTCCTCGCGCCATCTCGCTGGTAATGAGCAAACGCTTATAAGCGCGTGCCGTCTCGGAGTCCTGCTAGCGGTAAAGGGTGTGTATATAAGGCTCGCCCTTGTGGCGTAGTGGTTAGCGCCACGCGCTGCGGAGCGAGAGGTTCTTGGTTCGATTCCGCGCTTCGGAAGCATTTATCCGAATTATTTTTCTTTGAGACTTTTATATATATATATATATATATATATATATATATATATATATATATATATATATATATATACGGTTCATGACGGCGGTGACGGGGACGGCAAAAGCCAGCCAAGACTGTCCATATAATTGCTATCGCAATAAAAGAAGACCAAGAAAGCACGCAGAAAATTCTACGTACCGCTGTGACTGTCTTGTGGCATTCGCTCAGGCACGGGATTTCTTACAACTCAGTGCTTATGGCTTCTTTACAACGGCCGAGTTGAGCGGTTATGATGTTCGCGACCACAATTGCTTACAGTGATGAAAAGAAATCTACATTACTCTGCGGATTTTAACGCAGCTGAATAAAAGCGGTACCATCCGCTGCTGACTCCCAATGTCTTGTTGGACCCGTTGTATTCTCATCCATGTCTCTACCCATAGGACTGGGGTTAAGAATAATAATTATTTATGGGATTTGAAGGCCAGTAACAGCTATGATTATGAGACACGCCCCACTGAGGATGGTTCCGGAGTGTTGCGAACACCTCGGCTTCTTTGACATGCACCTAACTCTAAGAACACGGGTGTGTCTTGATTGATCAATTTCTCCGGTTTTACGTCCCAAGACCACGATATTATTATGAGAGACGCCGCAGTGGAGAGCTCCGGAAATTTCTACCACCTGGAGTTCTTTAAGTACCTTGCCATTGCACAGCAAACTGGCCTCGACAGTTTGCCTCCATCGTCATGAAGCCGCAGCGACTGGCATTAGATCCCGCGACTTCAGAATGAGCAGCCGAGCCCCATGACCACTTGGCCATAGAGGCAGGGCGCGTGTGTGTTTTTCGTTTTGTCTGTGAAAAGAATGCGGCCACTGTGGGTGCGATTCGACCTCGCAACCTCGAGTTTTGCAAGCCGGCACCCTAGTTTCCAAGAAGCCACGGTGGGTCATACGAGAGGATTATATATTTTACCCGTCAGTAGTCGTTTCGTCGACGAAGGCGAGGAAGAAGGAGGACGGAGAAGGAGAAGAAACCGAAGATGAAGGCTGGGTGAGAGGGCGAAATATACTCTGTTTCGCTAGTTCGTGGCAGCAGAGGGAAAGCTACAAGGCCAACGAGCGCAGAATTCTTCAGAAGCGAGACGAAATGTCATTGTTCGGTCACGCACTGGCCATCCGCTTCTGCCCATTGGTGCCCGACTTCATCCTCCCGCTTTTCCTTCCAAGGCTGAAATTGCCACTACAGCGCCTACCAATGGCAGATGACGTGTGTTTTCCCTCGCGATTGGCCGAAGAGGCCTGGAACTTCCATAGCTCTGCACAGAAATACTGAAACAGAATATAGATGCAGAAGACAACGCAGATGACGAAAACGACAAGGCAGAGAAAGGAAACAAGACGAGGATGAAGAAGACGAAGAAGGCGGTGACTACAAATTTGGGGAAGACAACAGCGCATAACGACATGACGAAGAGGAACAAGGTGGCGATTTAGGCGAGTTGTGCGAAGAGGACGAAATTGGAAAGGGTGAACGCAATAGCTCTAGCCCTAAGTGGCGAAAAAAGCACATAGACGCCCTCGAAAAGCCTGTGCCCGAACCAAAGCAACAATTGCGTTAGCAGAGCAAGCGTAGGTGTATAGCGCAGTGGTTGAGCAAGTGAGTTCGAAGGATGGAGGCCACAGTTCGATCCCCAGAACTCGCAATAAATCTTGTTTCTTTCTGATCGCACCCTTCGTTTTCAAAGTGATTTCCTTTATTTATTTGTCTCTCTATATTTTATCATTTCTTGAACAGAAATTCCATGACAATGATATATTTTGCAAGTGTTCTGATCTCGCAAGTGCACGTATATATAGCGTAGAGGTTAAGAGAATTGAGTTACGACCCGAGCACAGGAAACAAATTTTGTATTTTCATGTCCTTTTTTTTTCTTTTTTCTCTCTTTCATTGTTTCTTCGCTAGAAAATCTGAGGCATTCATCCGATACGCGAGGTAAAGCCGCTGCTATGTTTCAAACATGCACGCTTACACATGACTGGTCAAATCGAGGCCAAGTGCACTGTCGGCTCAGCCAATGGAAATTCTGCCGACTACTACCACTGCTACTACTACTATTCCTACTCGAAGAGCACGACATGCGTCCACAAAAAGAAGTTCCCTTGTAAAAACACCAAGTATAAGAGAGAGCACAGGAAGCTCTCCCTTGTGCGGTGAATTTTTGGCCTCCGGTGCCGAGGCCTGGAAGCTCTTTTTTTTTTCTTCTTCGATATTATCCCGTAACCGTCAAAGGCATATGATGCCGCATAATACGTACTGTAAACGTGCAAAGTTTATGCCATGAAGAAGAACATACTCAGTTCTGAGGCTTAAACTTACGAATAGATCGATATGATTTTACGCAGCGCTATAGTAAATGCAGTCTGGGTGCTCTATGACCTGCATAGCACCCACATTTTTCATAAATATTATTAAATAGAAGAAATTTAGATGCGTCGTGCCCGATAAAGCTGTTTTCTGTGAGTTGTTTGTAGAGCATATTCTCACATTTTTTGCAACGTGGTTCACTTACAGCGCAGTGGACTCTCGAAACTTGCCCTTCGAGTGACCATGTCTGCTTACCATTCTTCTTGTGCCCTCTGAGCCGCATGGTGTTTTTGTATGGCTGCAACGGCCGGAAAATTTGCTGCGACCTCAGTAAGGCACCACCACGTTTCTTACTACCTTGACTTCCTGTAATGTAAGAACGACTTAGAGTAGTGTAACCATTTGGAACGCCTGATTTCTGGAGCAATAACCAGAAATTTCGTTGCTACCTTGTGCCCGCATCGAATTTCTGAGTCCATGCACGATGTTCCAGTTAGCTTGTGAGAGTGTCTTAAATCATACACGTGCGCGTTGGGAGGATGCAGCCAGATTATTATTATTTACTGGCATCTTGACCATCTGAGACAACGTTTAAGATAGCTTCAATTGATTAAGCATTAGTATTTATTTATCAACCCTGAACCTTTGCTTTAAACGCAAAACCTTAAGTGGATAAGTTGTAAAGCGTGGCCGTTACATCATCATCATCATCATCAGCCTGTTTAGGTCCACTGCAGGACGAAGGCCTCTCCCAACGATTTCCAATCCACCCTATCCTGAGCGAGTTGGTTCCACTTTATGCCCGCAAACTTTTTAATTTCATCGCTCCATCTAACCTTTTGCATGTTGTTACATGTTTCAGTGATAATAGCTGCAGTGGTTTTATTCAGCAATGCGTCCGTGTATATAGGTATTCATTACCAGCCAGAGAATTTCAAAGTTATCCTGTTTTTGAAAATGTGGTCCCATTCAAACGAGTACGCGGCTTATACATCGCTTCACACGGATCCCTTTGTGAGCACTTTCGTGCAGCGTGCATTAGCTCTGATTTGTCCCAGTAGTGTTGTTTTTGCCAACAAATGGATGGAAAAGCGGCCTAATTGATAAAACCACTCTTTCGTGTCTTTTTCTTTTATTGCTCGGTCAGCTTCTCTAATGCTATGTCCAGCATCATCAATAGGTAAAATTTGTTGTCGCAAGTTCTTTAGTGAATATGGGTCCAGAGGTCTTAATATTCTTTGTCCTACGTACTGTAAGCAGCTCTAGCTGTGAGCAGCTCTTCATAATATTCTGAGGCGGGATTTCTCAGTGTTTTACTGCATATGAATATCACCATATCTGAAGCTGTTGAAGCGGCGAAAATATGGGTTTGAGTTACAGCAGCAGCGCCCCGAGCGATCACGGAGCACATCACCCCATTATTGTCCTGTAGGAGTGGAAACGCTGTATGCATTGACTTAGGTGAGAACAATGCATGAACGTGGGCGCTTCGCAACATGCCACATGCATAGAATTCTCGGAACAGACTTTTTTTCCTGTAGCGGCTTCCAGGAATGCCCTTTCGCTTGTTTACCCACATATTTTACGCAAAAATATTGTTGTCTTACCCAAGATATTTTGCAACGTTTCCCAATGGGTTAAAGTTGCGTCTCTTATTGCAATACGTTGTTCCCAAATCATGCACGTAATAAGGAAACGAAATTCGCCTCTGGGCTACTCAGTGATATGTGCATAAAATATGAGGCTACCAACACAATCGTGAGTATCAAATTTTAAACCTCCCTTGAAGGCTCGCTGCATCAGCGTGGCTGTTTTGTCTTTGATGCCCACAACCCTAACAGCCCTAGCTGTCCACAGCCCTAGAGGAGCAGTCTTGGATTCAGTGCGGGCGAGAATTGTAAACTTCGCTGCAGATGGACAAGAAAGCGAAACACTAAACTGACCTAGGCTGTTGCACTGTTTTGGTCAACATTAAAGGAGAAAATGGACTTGAAATTTCTATTTTCAATTGCGCGCCGACACGTTAAGTCGGTGATATGAAAATTGCAGTAATTTATTTTTATGTTTCAACCCTGTCTGCTTAATATAACCCGCGCAATTGGCTTCATTTCTAGTCATCTTTCTCTCATAGCTGTTGCATGCGCTTTTGCTAGCCGCAGGGCACCGTTATTTTTAATGGAAATAAACTACTGAAATTTTCCAGAATGTCGTCAGATTTTGCGCACGTTATATACCGGAGAGTTTTTTTCTGGAACTTACGGGGGCGCCAAACGCAATATTAAGATCAGGGACGATCTATGTACAGTTGCCGATTCGCGCGACCCATAGGTCAGATTACCGACTTCAGGCCCCTGCACTTCCCTTTGCAGTTTGGCTGTGAGTATTGCTCGATTGACAGGACAAATTTCCTCCAGTTATCATTTAAATTGTTGCAAGTTGAGGCTATGACTTCTTGACTGTAAAACCGAGTCGGTGTAACAATTTTAACGATAAAAAGTTGTGACAGACTTACCAGTCGCCATCAAAATATATATCGTTCTGGGCATTACTCCCGGAAGCTCACTCAAAGATTGTTTTTTTTTTCTCTTTGTGTTTTTCTGCGCATGTTTTATCTTTCCTTGTTATTTTTAATTTTTATTAACGATGTGTCTTCAAATGTTTTGTCAACGATAAGATTATTCGCTGACGATTGTGTTGTGTACCGCGAAATAACCTGTTCAGATGATGCTAAACATTTGCAGAGTGATTTAGATCAAATTTATGAGTGGTGCAAGAAATGGAACATGCAACTAAACACGCAAAAAAAAAACGGTTCACATGCATTTTACAAGAAGAAAAAGGTACAGAGCATGACATATTACATCAGCAAGTCTCGTCTGGGTAGCGCTCAGGAATTCAAATATTTTAAATATTTACCTAACATGGTCCATGTCTTGGCCCAATCACGTTGATCGCATCACGGCGAAAGCTTGCAAAATGTTGGGCTTTTTGTGACGGAACACCAAGCTCCTTTCTAAAGAAGCTCGAGATCTGTTGTACAAGACATATGTACGGTCTATCCTGGAATATGGTTGTATTGTTTAGGACACTCCAACAAACATAGACAGGGACAAACTTGAGAAAGTGCAAAATCTTGGAGCCCGATATGTTTTGAATAACTACTGCAGAAAGCTTAGCATGACTGCCGCAAAGCATACATTGGGATGGGAGCTGCTTTGCGAAAGGAGAAAGAAAAATGCGACTAAGATTTTTCTACAACATACATAACTCCAGAACTGGCCTAGATGGCGATAACTACATTAAGCCGTGTGGACCATGCGCATAAGGTGCGCGAACATTAGTGCCGAACGGAACTACTCAGAACTTCATTTTTTCCCCAAACCATCCCTGGCTGGAATCGCCTACCTTCAGCTGTTGTGCATATTACTGATAACTCCAGCTTCGCTGCGGTGCTTTGAGTGCGTATGCTTGCTTGTTGCATTGAAATGTAATACTATCGTGTGCCGTGCTCAATCATTCCTGTACTTTCATGTTTGTGTTATATGTATGCACCCCCCCCCCCTCTCCCATTGTAATGCCACCAGGAGCTGTGGGTATTATGAATAAATAAATAAATAAAAAGGGTCTCCGCCTCGCAACAGTGGGGATTTTGCTATTGTTCCGATGTAACTTATGAATACGGCATAAACATTCTGTTGCCGTTGCTCTTCCCTTGAGATAATGCACCCATAAAATCAACCTTTGCTCGCTTCAATAAGTGCTTACGAAAATTTTTACAGTGTAAGCCCGAAATGTGCAAATTTTCCCACAGGCATTTAGTAGATCGGGGAGGTTATCTGGCGTCTTTCCTCGTTTCTACGTTTTCCTGATTGGGTGTGTGGTGCGCCGTGTGGATGTCTAGAATTTTAAACCAAGTATCGTCGTATTCAGCCTCATAGTCCTCAATTCATGTTATATTTTGCATTCTCTCACGATTTAGGGGGAAATGTGACCTGCTCCTGGAAGGAAGGAATTTGCCGAAGCCACTGCAAACACGAGAATTCGCACGCGACTTGCCCAGGGCAAAAAAAGTGTTGCATATATCGGCCCTGGTGGCCATCATAGCGTATATTCTTCAAAAGAATTAAACGTCAATAACTTTTTGTTGTGTGTCTCTCTTAGTTCCTGGAAGGCGTGTGTGCGCGCCTGGAAATATAAAGTTTTATACTGCAACTGGGCGCACTGATGCAAATGTCTCAACGCATCATTGCTTCATGTTTTCATACCATTGGCGCACACATGTTTTCTTCGAAACGTTATCATGCAAAACAAAACTTATTCGCGATTAGCAATTTAGTGCTATACAACTTTTCAATAAGGGAATTTCTTAAAACTTTCGTTATATTCACATAAAATTTGGCCACATTTATTTCACAGTCATTTCAGTGAGGTGCCATAATTAATAATTTTCAAGTATAGGGCATCGTTAGATGTATTGATTTCAACTTGCTCTATGACCGAGTAAAAATACTGTCAAACATGCAACAAATGCATGCATGGCCGCAGGGCCAACACCGCAGATAAATTACGAGAGCATGATCAGCACACAATTGTGGCGCTTTTGTGTTCAGCCGTTTTCCAACAATAAACAGTTGTGAGTTAATGCTCATTTGTCTCGCTTCTCCGTGTATCTTCCTACTGTGTGCGCTAGAAAAATCCCACGCAGATGTGATCCACATATGATTGAGAGGTAAAATTAAAGCTTCTGCCTGACTGCATTCCCGTGCTCCCAAATGAAAGAGGGTCTTTCCTTGAGCGTAAAAATGCAAGACTGGTTCGCTCTCCACAGCAATCCATGTGGTTTTTGGCTGCAGCTTCACCCTACCACTCAACCTGAACCGACATACGGATGCTGGACAGCAGCGTTTCCCGCTGCTCCTTAGGTTGGGCAAGAAGAGAGGGAGGTATGCCTCAGCTTTATGTGCATTCTGTTATTACGTGTTGTAATGTCCCTGTGGCTTCGCAGAAATACATGAGAAGTTCTTATACGTGGAGCTGCAACAGCCGGCTTTGGCAGTTCCGGGCAGAACAGCCGATAACTCACCTAAAATGTGTAATGGCCGTA
>CM023483.1:112317443-112389910 GCA_013339685.2 Hyalomma asiaticum | reverse complement strand
GTAGTGTGCGCAGCAACCTCAAGGGACATTGAAAAATGCTTTCTTTTTGTTCTACAAGGCCCTGTACAAAAAACTGATTGCGAGCCGGTTTCAAAACAATTTTATTGTCCTGAACAAATAGAAGAGAACAGAGATGACGAGAGTATTTTCAGCTTCTGGATCCGAGATCGTTGCTGGTATCAGATACATAGTGGGGATATCACAATGCTATCATTTCGTGTGCTATGTCTTCTCTGCCTTGTATCAGGCATTTTCGGTGAGTACTCACCTTCTTTCTAGGTTACCAATAATGTTATCATCTACCAACAGCGAAATATTTGCCAAAAAACGCTTTTGACCACTTCAGTTTTCTTGTTCTATTTCTTTGTATTTCACCACTCGATGAATCAGAAACGCAGCTTGTTGTAATATGCAGTGAATCATCGTAAGACATTGACTGCTTAACATGAATACCATGAACAAAAAGTGTCCCCAGGATGTGCAAATGCTTGTTTTCTTGACATGATCCTTAACAATGTAGGCGCTACCGTAATGCTCAACCAGTTGTCTTGTAAGTCGCTGACCCCTATTGCTTGGTGCTCTGTTGGTTGACTGAAGGGGAACTCTGGTTGACTGAGGCACACGTCAGGTCAATTTTGTGTTCACTGGCACAAACCCAAATATTCAATGCACGTACAAGCCACACGTGAATTCATTCTTGTGGTACTTGTGGTACTCATTCTTGTGGTATCCATTCATCTGTGGTACTTAAACGTATGCTCTGGTATTGTATCCAACTCGTGCCGCTCTAAACATGGTGTTTTATTTGAATTCAACTTTAGCATAGTTATTTTTTGTATTCATGATAACAACCCCAAACTCGATGGGAATCGAAGGCTCTGAGCAAGAAACATGATGTCGCTAGATTGTATCGCCATAATATTTTGTTCTTCATGAGGCGCCATCGATTCTTCACTGTGGCATTTCTAGAGTAAAATCGCTTGGATATTGACACGTACGGTTGTGCTGCTTTAAGTCACGACCACGTGACAATATGTTGCAACGATGATTTTGAAAGGCACAGTTTTGACAACAATTGTTCTAACAAGTAAAAAACTACAGGCTCAAAAGCGTTCATTGTCCTTACTTCTTGGTGCAAAAAGAACACGATGTATTTTTTTTCCCTTTTCATTCCTGTATAGAAAGACTTACTCGTTCAGGTACGAGGAGGTTTCTAGGGCTCACAGCTGCACAGAAGTCACGTGCCAAGCATGTACGATTAAGGAAGCTGACGAACCTGTACAAGCATTGCCATTATTCTTTGTTCCTTCTCGAAGTTTTATAGGAATGGCATTGCAACTGTAGGAGATGACGCCTGAAGTAAACGCTTATTGTAGGCAGAGCTGTGGATACAATAAATATTGATAGAGCTTTATGCGCCAGAGCCGCGATACAATTACGCGACGCATCGTAGCGGAGTGTTCGAGTAATTTTGTGCAACTGGATTTCTTTAACGTGCGCCGACAACAGCAGTACACGTGCCCCTATCATTTCTGCCACCAAGGAGAGTGGGAAAGCCTACCAGTAAGCGTTGCTACCATTTTCGTAAAAATGTAATTCAATTCAAATTCAATTCAACTCCATTTTATTTCATCTCAAGGATGAGGGCAGGCTCGGGAGCAAAGTGACGCTTGCCAGTTAAGGGGAACTCGAGCCTCCCCGATACATGGAAGCAACGAGAACATGGGCGATGGATGATGAACACGAACCATGAAAAGTGGGGCGCAGTAACAAGTGTAAATATACATGTAAAACAATGCTATGCACAAGATCTATTATACAGTTCGGTTAAATATCGACGCATCACTAATACCTACGAAAGCCCCAACGAATCAGACGCTAAAATGCTTTAAAGTAACAGCGTCTACTATGAAATATGACAACACCACATGAACGACGCAAAAAAAAATAGAATGCCACAATACCGAACAAGAAATTGGGTATGAGGAAGGCGACAGCAGGCACGGCGGTCACTGCGGGAGAAGAGTACTGCTAATTTCGGCCACCTGTCTCAAGAGAGAAAGCGTGACCTTCAGGCAAAGCCTGTCGTCTCGTGCCTTGTAAACAGGGTCTTCGCTACCCGAACGATCTTGGACAATGCACATCTATTTACGGATTTATCGGGAACGATTGTGCAGTAGCACATGTTTACATACCGGCACATGTAAGTTGCCACACATCAAATTTCTTCTAGAAAATAAACAAGTACTGTTTTCTACGTTCCAGCGCTTGCCGACTGCTGAATCTCTCGCTAAGCATGGCGTTAGGCACTACCTGTCTAACCACGCCAGTGAACCGTCCCGAACGACTACAATACATGTAAATAGCAAAAATGGCGAGGTTCCTCCAAGTCGTGCAAGGCTTGGACGCAGCGATGGTGGTCGATTTGACGTTTGACAAGGTTGAGGATAGAGCGTAGCTGGTGCCATTCCCCATCACTTTTCCCTCTTTCACACCCTAAGTTCTCATTCCCTTTCCTGTCTACACTATGCTGTGCGATACTATGCTCTGCCCCTGTACCATCCTCCTTTCCCATCCCCCCATTTTCTTTCTCACCTCTCGCTACATTGCAGTTCACAGGACTATTCTATGATCTGCCCTTTCTTCCTTGTCCTCATCCTCACACTCACGTTATTCCTGCTCAGCGCCATCCTCCTTCCCCGCTCCTACCGCACTATAGGTGCAAGACTAGGCTATGCTCACTGTCGCTGCTCGTCAGCCTCACCTCTCTTTAAACGCATCCTCCATTCCTACCTCAGCCTCAGTTTTCTTTCGTGATTCTCGCTACCATACATTGCTGTGCTCTAACCCTGCTTTCCTCAAACTCATGTGAGTCCTCCTCCACTCCTACAGTATACTGTACGAGACTATGCTGCGCTCTCCCTTCTCCCTTCGCCCCTTTCCTCACTTCTTTGTTCTTAATCCTCCCCTCCCTTTACCATACCTTTTCATTTCCCTCCTCCTCCCCCTTTCCTTACCACAACTACACCAACAGGAGCGCAGCTGAGGCAAGGAAAAGGGGACTGAAAGGGATCGCGAAAGGAATATGGGGTTGCACGGTTGTAATTTTCACCGCGAACGTACTTCGAAACCGCACGGTTGCGCCGTTCAGAAGCAACGGTGCAGCACCTTTGTTTTCACGTGGCCTCCGAAGCAGCGCCAACCTCGTAGGCCTGTTAGCGACTAAGGTGACGTCAACTGAAGAGTTGAGGGGAACGAGCACAGGTGAAACTGAAACCGCGTTTTTATTGCTCTGAATAAGCCCAGACGATGCAATGGATTTGGTTTGGTTTGTGGGGTTTTACGTCCTAAAAACAGCTGTGATTATGAGGGACGCCGTAGTGGAGGTCTCCGGAAATTTCGACCACCGGGGGTTCTTTAACGTGCGCTGACATCCACAGCACACAGGCCTCAACATTTCGCCTCTATCGAAATGCAGGCACCGCGGCCGGGATTCGATCCCGACACCTTCGGATCTGCAACCGAGTGCCATAGCCACTAGACCACCATTGCGAGCCAATGCAACGGAACGATGTATATTATTGATTGGAGGGTCAGGATTCCGAATACACAGTTCGTTCAAAAGCTCCGAACAACGTTTAACGGCCCCTATGACGCTAGCACTCACGTTCGCTCAAAGCAGAGACGCATCTTTCGTCGAAGAAAAATGCGCTATACGATGCCTTATTTGACGTCGTTCGTTCAAATATCTCCACGGAATTGAAGAAACTTGCACGAAAGCATACCGAATGGACGCAGACCATAAGTATTCCCGTGATACCGTTTATCACACATTAGAAGCTCAATTCCCATTACAGAAGCACCGACATTACAGTTGTTGGGGCAATCGACTTACTGTATATAAGCCTGTCGGAGCAACCGCTGTAGCCTAGTGGTAGCATGCTTCCACGACCCCTCGGTCAAAAACACAAGTGTATTTTTCATCGAGTGGCCGTGGTACTTGATTCACACTTCGAGGGTCCTTGTTCGATACTCTCCTACCACTTGGTAAGCTGCATGTGTGTCTGTCTGCTTGCTATGTCTACTTTTGAATTGCAAGCTACGACAAACGGCGTGCATTTAACGTTTCAGGAGCGGAGCTCTTAGAGCCGGCCGTCAGGTGTCAACCGCGAACAGAAAAAGTGGCCGCCATCTCCCTCTACGAGTGTGAATGGGAAGCGAAGCTGTATCAAAGACCACACATTCCGAATATGCGGTTTTCACTTCACACGACGGCTTCAAATGACGTGAAACGGCCCTTTCGGAAGAAGCTGCAACATGGGAAAGCGTAGAGCGTATCACTAAAGTCACTACATATAATTTTTACAGCGAAGATGTTTAGGCCGAGGTCGTACGTCCTTTATCACCAGGAAACTGTTGTCATCATTAGCTCTGGTTCGCAAGGGGTGCTCGCGCACCTCTTCGGTGCAATGGTCGATGTGCGGTGTTTGCACGCGCGTTTCTTTTTATTCCGATATCACTTATATTGACAGTTAAACGTGGCTTTAGCTTTCGCCGTCATCTCCCGCGTATATATATATATATATATATATATATATATATATAATTTTTTTTTGGAGTAAGTAGAAAGGAATTAAAGTGGACGAAAAGACAAACCTGCCCTCGGTGGTGGTAACCGAACCCACTACCTTCGGATATCGCGTCCGATGCTCTACCACTGAGCTACGAAGGCGGTTGTCCCTCCGTCCACTTGCTTCAACAATCTCCCTTTCTGTTCTTTCTAGCGCCTTGTACACTTTTTGTTACTTTTGTTTGATTTCTTTTTCTTTTTTGCCGCTGAGTCTCAAGCCCTTTAACATTTTTGTTCCTTTTGACCCTTTAAATTTGCTGAGAAATATCATGTTGAACAAGTGACGCTACGCTAGGATTTCAAGCTTTCGGTATTGGTTTTTGGTTTTCGTTCAAATATAACCCATGTTCATGTGTTATGTTTTGCGAAATGTCTTGTGTTTTTTTTTTGTATTACTTTTCCTTTTCTACCCGCGCATTTTCTACGCTGTTCCTTTGCTGCAGCCGTATCTCCGTACATTTTCTTTCGGGATGACGTGTAATAACTACGTAGCGCAGTTATTAAACCACTGTTTCCGGCTAAATGGAATCTCGAGGACTTAATTTCTATGTCAGGTTATTGTGATATTGATAACCGATGCTCGTCCTTTGCTGTTGACACTATATTTCCACATGTTTCTTCAATAAATAACAGTTAAATGCCAGCGCCAGTTCCATCTACTTGTCTGTCCTTGTGTCGTTTTGCGTTGTTTTCCTTCAAGTTTTCTTTGTACACCTACAATCACGTATGAGACGAAGAAACTAAAGCGATGTCTAAATAGTTGTAGGATCTAAAATATGTATAATAAAGTGCAAAGCATTACCGGCGATGGATATAACTGTTACGAGAGCGTAGCTTGCTTGTTTATACAGCGATTTTTCTTTAGCGGCACGCGGAGGGCGCCCAGACTGCAAATCAAGCGGCAATAAATGCAAGTTCATTCTATTTTGCCTGAAGAAAGACAGGGTACACCTTCCTGGCTGTGGGATCTTACAAACATGCTGCAAAGGTAAGATTGCTTTTATCCTTTCTTGTCCAAAAAACACTTAGTGTATATTGGGAGCACTAACTGTTTAGTTGATCGTCTTCACCTCTATGTACCCATCATGCTAATCATAATCATCGCTGGCATGGGCTGTTTGTTGCTGACAGGATGTCTCGAGCGTCAATGTCAGAATAAAAGGATCCTACCGCTGTTCTCGACGCCGCCTCACACGTGGCGTTGGTGCGCTTACTCCCAAGTCCTCCGCCTCTACCGATCAGCCCTGGAACTCGGCTCTGGTCGGCGGTTCTGCTCGTCAGTATCAGCGGTGGCACAAAACGACACTTCCTCCGGAATGTGTTGTGACGGCTTCACCTGCTACATTATTATCCCGTCCTACGCCCGTAGCAGGTTCGCCCAGTGGTCTCCTGGCCACCTTAAGCGCAGATCTTAACGCGATCCAAAGTGACGCCTTGCGGTCTCTTTTAACGAAGCATCAAACGTGTTTTGACGTTGCAGGTGTTCTGGGCGTCTTGCCGTCAACAATGAAGCCACCGCGGATAAACACAAAAAGAACGTCGGCTAAAGCTTGCTCGGGAAACTATTAAAGAACTCGGAACACTATGAGTTAACGCACAAATACTCGGGGCACCCGCTATTGCCCTTAGCCTTCACCCCGACGGCATACACGCCTCCGGCGCACACCGCAGTTCTTCGTCGACTATGTGCACACGTTAATTCGGATGGCTTCTGTCAGACATCAGTAATCAGTAGCCGCTACTCACACCGAAACGGGCGGATCTCGCATAATTCGACGACTCCCATACGTTGTGCCGTCGTCCGAACGCAAGGTTACGGAAGAGAAACTCAACGACGTGCTCCTACGGAACGTTATAAGGCCTTCAGCCAGCCCATGGTCGTCCCCTCTCATATTGTTTAAAAGGACGGACGGTTCGGTCCACTTTTGTGTCGACTACAAGGCCCTGAACAAAATTACGCGCAAGAAATGTCTACCCTGCCCGTCGGATTGACGACGACCTGGATATCTTACAAGTTGTCAAATAATTCTCCAGCCTCGACTTGCGTTCAGGCTACTGGCAGATTCGGAGTCTGATAAAGAAAAGACTGCTTTGCCAGTCCTGATTTCTGATGGCCTATTTGAATTCAGTGTCATGCTATTTGAACTGTGTAATACTGGCCCGCCACGGTGGTCTAGTGGCTACGGTACTCGGCTGCTGATCCGAGGGTCGCGGGATCGAATCCCGGCTGCGGCGGCTGCATTTCGATGGAGGCGAAATGTTGAGGCCCGTGTGCTGTGCGATGTCAGTGCGCGTTAAAGAACCCCAGGTGGTCAAAATTTCCGGAGCCCTCCACTACGGCGTCTCTCGTAATCACAGCTGGATTTGGGACGTTAAACCCCACATAACAACAACTGTGTAATACTGCAGTCACATTCGAATAAATGAATGACGGATACGGTGCTGGATGGCTTAAAATGGGAGAATCGCCTGTGTTACCTGGACATCATTGTCATCTTCTGCACCAATTTTCCGCAACACCTCTAACCATTATATAAGCTTCTCACGTGTCTCGCCAATACCTGTCTCCAGCTAAGCATTAAAATGTGCCAATTTGCTAGCCGTGGCATCAAAATACGGGGTCATGCTATCAGTAAGCACGAAACTGAGCCGGATAGCGACAAGAATACTGCTGTCTGGTTCTTATATCAACCGACCATGACCAATGACCTCCGCAGCTTTCTCAGATCAGCATCATACTTCCGCCGCTTTGTCCGCAACTGCTCCGCTATTGCAGCTCTTCATAAACTTCCCAACGAAGGGGCATCTTTTGTCTGCACAGGTGAATGTGACACCGCCTTTATACCGGGTGTTCAAAGTTAAGCTTTATGATTTTTTTAAAATTAGGCGCTCGAAGGCACGTGAGAACCACTTGTGCAAATAAGTTAAGCGGCCAGGGGGACAGAAAGTTAGATGATAATTATCGCTGTCAGCAGCCCAATTAACTAAAATTTAATAATTAACTTTTTACTGGCTGCGGTAAGTTGGCATGTTTATATTGAAAAAATGTAGGCAGTGGTGTTTGTACACAGTTTCAGTTGGAAGATTTTTTCCAGCACGCCTGTGCTCCGAGATATCCGGCTCCAAAGTTTAATTGTCTTTCGCATGATTACGCATGCAAGAGGGTGAGGGTCCGCGCAAAGCTCCTCACTAAAGTGAGGAGCTTTGCGCGGACCCTCACCCTCTCACCTAATTTTAAAAAAATCATAAAACTTAACTTTGAACACCCGGTATATGTATACTATGGAGGAATTGTGTTCGCAGCCATCACCTACAACCTCGCCGTCTTTCTCTACCTAGTCTGACATCCTTTCACCTGTATCATCTGTATCACCTTCCCACTGAGGGGGGGGGGGGGAGGGGGGAGGAGACACGGGGAGAAGCTGCGCGGCGGAACCGATACAGTGTTCGCCAGGCCTAAGTTTAGATCTGTGCTTGACTATGGTGACACTATGTTGCAGTGAACGTAGTGCACGGTTCTTTTGGTGGCCTGTTGTCTGCGTCTGCAAAATGCAGATTACCCTGTCACGGTGGTCTAGTGTTTATGGCACTCGGCTGCAGATCCGAACGTCGCGAGATCGAATCCCGGCGGCGGCGGCTGCATTTCGGTGGAGGCGAAATGTTGAGGCCCGTGTGCTGTGCGTTGTCAGCGCACGTTAAAGAACCCCAGGTGATCGAAATTTCCCGAGACTTTCACTACGGCGTCTCTCATAATCAGAGCTGGTTTTGGGACGTTAAAGCCCACAAATCAATCAAAATGCAGGTTAGTGAGGAGAACTGGCGCTTTGCGATGGCAAACTTTCTGTCCACACCCTGGCATTTGCGGTTAATCGTGTGCCCCTGGATATGGGCAATGCCCCTTGGTATTTGTGCAATGCAATGGGGCAAGTAGATGGCGCTGGCTCTTCAATGATGGATTTCGTAATTTCAACTTGATATTTTAGCCTGTGACATTCCTTGTCTCTGAGCGGCTGCTTTTCTAGGAGTTTTATCAGGTGGTGGATGCTTTGGTATGCATCCCCATTTGACGACAGAAGGGTAGACGAAGTGTGTCACGGTTTTTGCCTACGCGTCCAGTCCTACTTATACAAGAGCTGCTTCGATCCCGGTGTCCAAGGTAACGATCGCTTGGCCCTCCACATTCGAAACATTCATGCGCATTTTCAAATTGGCCGATTTGGGGTTTTGAATCTCGCTTCAATTTACTCTAGCGTCGGAGTGTAGGCAAGCGGCTCCGACGTTGGAGAATAGAGATGAAGAAATGGATGGAAAGCCTGAACACGCGGTGTCAGCTTCAGCGAAAGTCGGCAGAAGCAGCATCCGATATACTCACCAGATGTTCCTCAATTAATTGATCTTCTGGTTTTCTATTGAGTTTGTTCTTTCGGCAATTTCGTCGTGGGCATGTGCCAGACGCGGCTAAGCCATAGGGCCCAAGAAAAACCCGAGATGGCTCTGCATACTCGTCTTTCTTCCCTGCGATGTTGTCACGTGCGTCCTGTTCCCCTGCAAACTCCTGACACGTCTTTATTTGGAGTTGACGGCATTCATAAATCGGCTTCTTGCATACTAAGCCACCCAACGTCTCGTCAACTTAGGCGCCGCTGTTGTGGAAGTCCTCTGTTCGCTTGCCACGGCAGCGTTCATTTGCCGTATCATTGCCTCCAGCTTCCGATCATAGGCTTCTCATAGCAGCGCTCGCCATTTCTTCATTCGGCAACGACATTTCGTCGATGCCATCACAAAGCAGCAGCGGATAACTATTTCACTAAGGTAGTCGTGTTTTAAAAGCCTATTTTGGCAATATTAAGCATGTCAAATTAGAGGCTCTACTATGCCCCTGAGGCGTTCCTGTAACTTTTCTAATAGCACAAATTATCAGCGATGCGAAACCTGCTTTAATTAGCGCAAAGACACGCAATCTAAACCGATATTCAATTCAGCAGGGATGTCAGGTCAGTCAATCCGCCTTTGTCATAGTAAGGCAGTGCATGCGCCTTTCCCCTTGTGGTAATCTCGCGATGGTTGGCCAGCGCACGCCTCTAAGGCCATTGTATGGTGCCAGTGCGCTTGCGGCAATTTCTCAATGAAGTCAAGACACAGTGTTGTCAATAATTGTACGAAGCCAGGTGGGCGGATTGAGTTAATCAGTAAACATTTATTTGCAAGCAATCTGTCCATCTTTCGAGTTTGTAACCTTGCAGAAATGAAGTCTGCCAAAGAACGTACCCAACGAAATTCATTGATATCCATTAACCTAGAAGAATCGCCAGAGTCGACTTTTGAGGTTCGCCCAGGGGATTTGCCACTGCCTCATGCAGCGCCTTCGAGATAAGTACAAGTAAGCAACCGAGTACTAGGCGTGTACTCCTGTACCATTCTCTTTTTTTTTTTTTTTTTGATAAACCGGGTAGTGTCCGGCTGGCCCTGGGATTCGTATCCGGTGCCTCCCGCATTTGATGCGTATGCTCAACGGTTGCGCCACAACCGTAGTACCGGAAAAAAGAAAGGAATTGAGGTTGTGTTATCTGCAGGTATGGCTGACCCATGCAACCTCCACCAGACCCTTCCACCGTTAAAAAAAGAGAATAGGAAGGAAAAAAGCGCCAGGGACGGAACGACTGATATTCTTATTGTCCTGACGTGTGTGCGGTTGCCATGAAGGCAGTGGATTGGTAAATTATACGTAAACGTTAGAGTGGGGAGTTGTGCCTTTGAGACAAGAAAGCAGTGGAGGCGAGATCGAGGGGCAAATAGAAAAGAGATAAAAATCATATACAGAGGAGTGTGCCGTCCACTGTAAGTGACCCAACCGCGGCGTCTGTCTCACGACCGGTATGGAGCATTACAAAGACGATACGCAGACATGTTATAAAAGACAACTTGCTCTAGCTTTTCCTGATATTTGGGGCCAATATGCAAACGGCGAAAGAAAAGAGCGAAGCAATGAAATGAAGGCTGATTTATTGCTGTTTTGTAATTTTTCATGGACTCTGATCAGTTATTCGACTTACCGTATCTCCGGACTCATACCTATACAGCCATCTCACCTGCTAATATCTTTTATGAAAGCTCAGAATTTGTTACGGGGCCGAATCATCCTCCGCTGCCCTCGTTCATTCCGTTGGAGGGAAAAATATCTAAATTCGTTTGCGAAGGAGGATTCACGCTGATCGCTCTCCAGTGTGGAATTGCAGAAGACAATCTCTGCAGAAGACAATCTCTTTTTTTGCAGAAGACAATCTCTCAAAAGAGTATTCGGGCAGGATGATGTGCTCTGAGGAGGCTAAAACATGCATGCCTGTAGCATATTTGCTGTATTCCTAGAAACGTAGGGGAGACCTAGCTTTCTGTACGTCTGCTATGTTGCATCGTGCTCACATCAAAATGATTTTCCTCGCCACGTTATTCAAAAGACAATTATCCCGGACGCTAACTTTCTATACGAAGTATGTAACAGAAAGAATGGGTGCCGTGTGACGGCGCACTGTGTGACGAGGGGATGTCATGCATAGTCTGCACTGGACACACTTCTGTGCTTGATATGCGTATGTATCCATACATGTCTGTGTCTTTTAGGGGCGAAGCGCCTTAGGGTCTCGGGTTGTCGACGTCTCTCCTACGGTAAATCAAGTTGTGAAACGAAGGTCGAAAAACAAAGTCTAATATATAAAATTTGTTCGAAATAAACTAATATGGTATAAACTAATTTAAATAAAGTGATGGTCAGCATTTATTTGCATTAACAAAAGAAATTTCTTAAATTATAGGTTGCAAAAATTGTGTAGGGTCATCCTGGAGGCAGTTTACTTTGAAAGAGCGAGAGAGAATCACTCTCCCTCACCCGATTCCTCGCTATTCTGCAAGGAATGGGGTGAGGGAGAACAAAAGACCCTAAAGGAATGTGGTCAATAATAATAATAATAATAATAATAATAATAATAATAATAATAATAATAATAATAATAATAATAATAATAATAATAATAATAATAATAATAATAATAGTGTCCGCCGCGGTAATGCAGGGGCTATGGTGCTCGGCTGCCACCCAAAAAACGCGGGTTCGATCCCGGCCATGGCGGTCGTATTTTAAATGGCGGCGCAAATGCCAGAGGCCCGTGTACTGTGCGATGTCAGTGCGGGTTAAACAGCTCCAGGTGGTCAAAATTTCCGGAGACCTCCACTACGGCGTTCCTCTTCTACCTCTTTCAGTCCCTTTCCCCTATACCCACCGACGCTTAGCCGTCCTCCCGAGATGGGCTGCAGAAATTAGCGTCCTTTCCTTCGACTAACCACAATCATCATCATCGTCGTCTTGTGTAATGCAGTGTACGTGTAGGGTAATCTGGTCCAAAGAGATTCTAACGAGTTTCTGCTAATGCGACTGGGCTGTCGGCGTCTAACGTCGTCGCCGTGGCCACGTTAAAGCAAGCCCAACAGCAGTGCCCGGCGTGTTCCCGTGGGAAACACTAGCGCATCACCGTATGCTTCGCACCTTCTCAGGTTTCACGTTAGTGGAGCTGTCATGATTATTTTGCGAAATCGACTGAGGCGAGGCCACCAATGTACTTTGCGCCGGTGCCTACAGCGTTCCACTGGGGGCAGCACATTTGCACTTGCGTATAATTCTGTAGAGTGCCGAATGAAAATTCTATTCTCTAAAAAACAATCCATTCTGCTTTGTTATACACTGTTTTTCATAACTGGCTATGCTGAATTGGGAGCATAGAACCGGAAATGTAATAAAAACAGCACAAATGATTCCCGCGCGCGTTTGGAGGCCTTTCGATTTATGCGGTGCAGACGTGTTTGCGCGTCGGCGGAATCCCCATTTTCTAGCACTAAGTACGTCCATTTATTTATCCACCTATTAAAAGCTATGGTGCGCTGTGTATTTGATAACTAGAACACATAGGGCTTGTGCTTTAAATTTCGACATTCCGGTAACGGCCAAGAAAGCAGGAGATGTCGCTAAAACCAAAGCCTCGGTAATTCGACTTCTCTTCGTCATGGCTAAGACTGCTTAGCCCTGACCAAGCGAATGCCTGAAAAAGTCACGTCCAAACCTTGGCTCTATGGACATTTCCTGTTCTTCATCATTTGAAACGAACTTATTTAATTTTCACTTGAAGAGACCTGTCGTTGTAATATGTGTGTGAGGGGGGCAGGAGGTAATATTGGAAGTAAAACGGACAACAAACAGACTGGGTCGCCACATCAAAGCACGACTCCCAGGAATCGAAACGCCTAGAATAGCGCACGATAAAAACGTCAGAGTTTTAATGAGGAAAGAAAACATCGTGTTATTATTATTATTATTATTATTATTATTATTATTATTATTATTATTATTATTATTATTATTATTATTATTATTATTATTATTATTATTATTATTATTATTATTATTACATATGGTAACATAAAACACACATGGGCACAAAGGGAAGAAGGAAGGAGCACGCTGGCAACTGCCACCGAGTGGGGCACAACGCCTGCTCACTCTTTCAGGAGGGCGGAACAGATAGAAGATGTGAAAGATGGAAGGAGAGAGAAAATGCGGCAGAAAAAATTGATTTGTGGGGTTTAACGTCCCAAAACCAGCTCTGATTATGAGAGACGCCGTAGTGGAGGTCTCCGGAAATTTTGACCACCTGGGGTCCTTTAACGTGCACTGACACCGCACAGTACACGGGCCTCTGGCATTTCGCCTTCTTCGAAATGCAGCCGCCGCGGCAGGGATTCGATCCCGCGACCCTCGGATCTGCAGCTGAGTGCCATAACCCCTAGACCACAGTGGCGGGGCAATAAAGAAAAGAGAACGCGACGACTAAGAAAAGCATACAAAATGAAGTAAACACAAAACATGACTATAAGCGGGAGGCCAAACCAGTACTGGTCAGAAAACCTAAGGGGGCTCGATGGGCCTCATCACGTCGACCAGCACTTCTACTGGGAAAAAGGCAATCGGTAACAGAGGCACCCCGTAGTCGAATCAGTCTGTATGCCTTGACTATCAACGCACGCTGCGTGGCATATGCAGGGTACTGCAAGAATATATGTTAGAGTGTCCTACTGGAGACACAAGACGCACACGACGGGCTGTCCGCACGTCCTTGACGGTATAACCGTTCACCCACTAACACAGAACCAACCCTTAACTTATGCAGGAGGGCTCTAGCACGACCAGGCAAGCCGCGTACACTGAACAGGGGGAGATGTCCAATGATCAGTAAACGCGCGTTCTCAAACGTACAAGTGATGTCCGGGAAATTACACTCCTCGTGGGCACAACATGAAGCTAGGCGATCAGCCTCTTCATTGCCGGGAATACCAACGTTCGATTGTATTCATTGGGCAAGAAGGGACTCACCACGCGAAGTAATTTTGCCGGCAGATTCCTTGATACTGCATAGAAGTGCAATGTGCGGGTGTCACCTCAGCAAAACATTGTGAGGTTGTCATTAATAATACAGCTTGAGGTGACTAGCAAACAACTCCTTCAACATAGTGAAGTTACACTCGCTGAAAACTGCGTCTGGCAAGATGTTCTACTCCACGATTGAGGTCGCCAAAAGTATTGGAGAAGGTTCGTAATCTGAAGGCTCCATCTTCCCTCGAACTGCTGTAAACACATGGCTAAGTATGTTTTATATGTTACATCACTTTTACTTCCGAGCACGTTCGACAGGCACATTCCAGCGACGTAGGAGTGAGAACCGCACTGTTACCAGCAGTGCCTTGAAAAGAATTTGAGCTGAAATAGGTGTCTTTACGACACTAGCGTACCGAAAGCTCCTTATTGAACTGATATCGCATGCCCAAATACTTCATACTGCTGTATTTGTGTCGTAAAATCTAACGTGACTGCAGACGGAGGTAAAACATGTTTTTGCGACAATTGCCATGAAAGATATGGTGCACTCTCAGACCGTGCCGCGTATGCTTTCTAAATTGAAGTGCGACCGATGAGTCGCACAATATGAATATATGTCCATATTTTCTCGTGTGTGTGTGAGTTAGGATTGAACGCTGATTCTTAAAGAAGTAGTGGCTCCGTAAACCGAACGAGCATCGGCCACTTGGCAAGAAGGTTCCAATGCATCAATAAGACACGTAGCGTTAGACAGTCAAAGCATATAAAGACAACTAGCGAGTAAGCAAAACTGCGTGTGCACTTTATTACAGATGTAGGGTTCTTTTTCTGTCTAATGGTGAATTTCTGGCCCCGCAGGAAAACCGAAAACCTGTCAATCCATTCATGGGATTTGCCAACCAGTCTCTGCCCCATGCCCCGGACTAAAGCATGGTCGTATGCCATGTGGCAATGGCATGGTATGCTGTGTTCCCACGGTACACTAATGCCATGATGTAGGAGTAACTGCAGGTGTACTCTTTCTGGTGGCTTCCTGCGGTAGAGTTGCGCGTTTTTGTTCTTGTGGCCTGTTCCACACTAATAAAGTTTCGCACATTGCATATATTGCGCACATACAGAACATACAGGCATCTCTCCCATCAAATCAATCGCGCAATACGTCTTTTTCTTGTAATGCTTATCGCCGCGTATTTTGCTTGCACAGCTGGATTATTGGCCGTATGCTCATAACTAACGACAAAGCATCGCATTCTCACGGAGCAACCAATAATCATGATTTAGGTCATTCCGCACTCTTCGGATAGTGCGATATATCAAACATGGCCAGTTGCATCGGCGTTTAGGAAGGCATAATTGCGATAATCTTCACTAAGCTATCAACGAGTCATGTCTGTCAGTTCGCACTACAGATCGCGCACGTCAGCACCGCACCACCGCGATGGTCTTGTGGCTACGGTGCTTGACAGCGGACCCCAAGGGCGTGTGTGCGTTCGAGTGAAATAAAAAAATAACAAAAAAATCCACGCATATATCCACGGAGTGAATGATGATGAGTGGGCGAAGCTCCGGAGGTTCATCGGTAAAAACCGTGACTCTTGCCCAGTACATCATCAAAGACGTTACAAACACTGTGTGTCGCCATCTAGTGCTCTCCTATCACACTAGAGCACGCAGCGAGCGCCTCCGCGCCATCTATTGATCAATTCACGTACTAGCTAAGCAGCACCGCAGCGCTCGGACGGACAGACAGACAGACAGACAGACAGACAGACAGACGGACGGATAGACAGACAGACGGACGGACAGACGGACGGGCGGACGGACAGACAGACAGACTCCCATGCTACGCGTTCCCATACATCTGAATGAAGCGAGCACCGCGGTGCCATCACGCCATCTAGTGAGCACTTCATAAAACTAGAGCTGGCTACATAAATACTACTACTACAGAGGAGGGAACGACCCACACCCTAAGGAGCTTCGCCCCAAAAAAATGGCAGATTGCACTATGTTGTGCAAGGCTTGAAACAGCGAAGCTGGACGATTTGAAGTTTCACGTGGTATTGGTGGATCTCACTTCGCCTTGCTAGGTTTTGCTATGCCTTACTTGGCAACCTATGTAGTCTTAGCTAAATTGAGCTTGCCTAAATGAGTTTGATCTTATTGGGCTTCTATCAGTTAGCATCGTCTTAATTTTCTCAACCTTGTCACACTTCACCCAATTAAGAAAGGGAAGGGGTCAAGGGTTCGTTCTTTATTTGTTAGAAACAACTTAATGAGCAAACAGACAATGAAGCCTAGGAAAGCATAGGGGAAGTTACTTGTGGTATTGTAGTTGTGGAGAAAGTAGAAAGGAACTAAAGTGGACGAAAAGACAAACCTGCCTTCGGTGGGAACCGAACCCACGACCTTCGGATGTCACGTCCGATGCTCTACCAACTGAGCTACGACGGCTGTCGTCCCCCCGTCCACTTTATTACGTATTTATGTACGTATTTATCCTGGGAGTGTTAGGCAGCGCCACTCGTGGCCAAGGGGGCGTGTGTGGAACACAGTTTTTCTTGCCAGGAGGCGTCACGTAGAACGTGAACTTAGATCAGATGGCTGCTGCCCAATAAGCCCTCGCATGCTACCTAAGGCACCAAGTCTGCCGCAACGAGGCCCAAGCTATGAAATAACGAAAGGGAAGGGGTCAAGGGCTCGTTCTTTATTTGTTAGAAACAACTTTTCTTCCACTTTAATTCCTTTCTACTTTCTCCACAATTACAATACCACAAGTAACTTTCCTAGGCTTCATTGTCTGTTTGCTCATTAAGTTGTTTAAGGCGGTATAAAATCAAACACTTGGTGGCGCATACCCGCAAGCAGCGGGCCGAACACTATGCATATGATCAGCATCGTTAATCATGACGTAGACGAGGCGTATATCATGTTATTTATGTAATGATGGATCATTCACATACGTCATACATTTCTACCATACTATCCAAATACTGGGGTATAACAGGTGAACGACTCAACCAGGATAGCACGGAGACGTAGATAGATAGATAGATAGATAGATAGATAGATAGATAGATAGATAGATAGATAGATAGATAGATAGATAGATAGATAGATATGGTCGAAGTGGACCAATTTCTTCAAGAAATCCTCCACATTTGAGAGCAGGCGCATTGTAAGTAAGGCAGTTCTGTGTTCTCGCGGCATGCAATGTGGTTTTACTGTCACCTTCTGGTAATATACTATGATTGGTATTATTTTTATCTGAGGCTGTGTTTGTGAGAGACGTCGTAGTGAAAGGTTCGGAATGTTCGATCACTTGTGTTTCTTTAACGTACATCGTCATCCCACAGCACACTGGCCTCACCATTTAGCCTCTATCAACATGCAGCCGCAGTGGATAAGCTTCAACGCCGCCGCCTTCTGATCAGCAGCCGAGTGCCAATACTAGACCACCGTAGCGGGACCTACTGTAACGTATAAGGTGTGATATGAATATTTTGTGCGCCTTACGTTTCAGTACACAAAAATGTACCATGGAGTTGCAGTCTTTGTCTGGAGATTGTGCCTGGAAAAGTTATAGGGCAGCTTCCCTCTGAGTTACGAAGAATACAAACAGTGAAGTTGACTATCCTAACTACCTTTATTCCGGTAGGTCTAGGTTATCGCGAGGATTTTGGGCGGCATCAGAAGCAAACACAAAGAGCACCTAGACATCAAAGCAGGTACAGTGTTCGAATTTATTTATTCATGGCCATTCATACCCTTCGTAGTCATCCGATGGTGTGACTGACAAGTCGGATCGTTATGGCGGCGCCTCAACAGATAGAAACGCTTTCGCTCGTGTTTCACGCCGGGCTCATAACTCTGGATCTGCACCGCGCTTCCTCCTCTTCGGGACAAAATAAAGTTATTTCACTCACTCACGACGTTCTCTCCAGCAAAGCTGAATGGGAGGAGGCCATCAGAAGCACGGTGCGCCGAAAGCAAGCTCAGGCTATCCAGAGGTCCCACGAAATGGCGGAGCGTCATGGCGTTCTGTCCTCCACGTGGGTGCGGCGGCCAGCGGTTACAACGGCCTCCCGCTAGGGAGTCCTTACAGTAGCTCCTCAGGGTTCAGTAAAGTTCATTGTCTGTCTGTCACTCACTCACTCACTCACTCCTCTCCGGGAGTGACGCACTTCGGTCGCCACATTTTCACGACGAAGTGCTCGCATGGAGGAGCGGGGCATTCACTCGCCGCGCCGCCGTCGCTGAGGCTCTTATTACGAGGGATGGTGCGGCCACGTAACTTCTGCAGCCGGAGCGAGACTCCGCGAGGCAGGCATCAGCGCCGCAACTCGGCGAAGCTAGGCAGAACTATGACGCTGTTATTTTGCTGTAGCGTCTGATGAAACGCTCTCCCCTTTATGTAGTAGAGGGCGATGGCATGAGCGCAAGAGAGGAAAGAAGTCCGATAAAAGGCCTCCACCTTTAAGTATTATACAATGGGCTAAAGGCGCAGCAGACGAAAGAAGTGCGCGCACAGTTCCCTCACATTGGCATGCCGGAAAAAAGTCTGGCAGGCGTCGTCACGGGGTTACGCTAGCTACGGCAAGTCAGCGCCCTCTGTACCTCCCTCGTCTGTACGCGGTGCCTCTCGGGTAGTGTTAGGCCCTACATGGTTGCCCCACCCCTAGGGGTTGTTTCGACGCGGTAACCTTTATTGGCGCTCGACCGTGCATTATTCTCCTGCTTGCCTACCACGTGATCAGCGCCTATTCCTCATGTATGTGTCCCGTAAGTTTTCTGACCAAGCTTGAGGATTGCCACGGGACGCCTTCTCGTTTATTTTCTTTTTTTTTTCCTTTTGCTTCGTCAATGGTCATTGGGCATTTCAGAGTGCAGCTGCAATAATTTCTTGATTATTTGATGATGACGATACTTGCGAATGATCCGGCTCGTTTCTCCAGATCAAACAGCTTCGCTGTTAAAAAGCCATCGAACCAACCTATGCCTTTCGTTAAAATATTGAGGTGCACGTCGGTCTTGATAACTTGTTTCTTCATAAAATTGTGGCTAGGTTTATGCAAGCTGCTATGGGCTTGTTTCAGTAGACGGAATTTGTGGAGATGGTCTCCCCCGCCAGCGGTATCCGTAAGTACTATCAGCTTCAGTGAAAAAGCAAATATAAACTCCACGTTTGTGCGGCTTCCACGTTGGTGCGGCAACAAGGTAACTTGCATTGCTCTGGTCTTCAAGTGATGTGTGAACGAAGCTGTCTAGCCGTCTACCGTGAGTATAGGAACACAGCCCAAGATCTAGCCATGCAAATACTCATACATAAAGCTGGTTGGCCTTCTTCACACATTGCAAGAAAGTAGCCTACACGAAGATCAAGGCAAACTTTAAAACGCATACCGGCGCTCCTGCACCTGGAATTCAATTTCTTGTATAAGTCGCCTCCAGATAATTGGTGCTTTTTTGGCGCTAGGTCCTCGCGACTTCAGGCTATAGCACAACGCCTACCCCTCGTGGCCTTGAAGAACCTTAAGGGTTCTCATAAAATTATGCAAAAAATATTGATAACTCATTCAAGTAGAACACATAGGAATTCTTATGCAAGGTTATTACCGTTTCCCTAAATGGACTGATAACGTAATGAATCCTATGGAAATTACGCCAAGGAGGGCATAACGGAGATAACTTGTAGTGTTTAGTTGGGTCGTAATAACGACGCAAGTAGAAAGCAATTAAACTGGACGACAGAAACATGCCATCGGTAGGGGCCGAACCCACGACTCTCGGATGTCGAGTGCGATGCTGCACCAAGTGTACTACAACGGCGGTTGTTGACGCATCCGTATTATTGGGTAATTTTCTCTTTTTTATCATAGAAGTGTTAGTAAGCGCCTTCTGGCAAAAAAGGATAAGCTTCGCACTCGTCGCCACGGGAGGGGTAGTTAGTGCCACGTAAAGCCATGGTGACGAGTGCGTGAACAATAGATTTTTTTCGAATATTCGTCGTATTTTACATATTTTTACTAGTAGTCTATTCGAAACTGAGGTATTCAATGTTTTAGAATATTCGAAATGATTCGAGTATTCCAAAAAATACAACATGGAATCCTATCATGTGGATAATGTGCGCTCGCACTTTGGCTTACAGGCGTGGGCGCTTGTGCTCGCGAGCGTTTAGGCGTTCCCTAAGGCCACGGCGCCACGGTGCTATTGACACGTCTGTGATGGATTCTGTGCGGTGTACAAGAGCCAGGCGAACTCGGGTGTCTTCTTCTTCGGCTTCTTTTGATGGCGCACTGCTACTTTCTACTTTGCCCACTACATTGCAGCAATTGCCGATCTCAACTTCACGAGTGAAAACATACAGTAGCAAGTAACTTGCACTTTCTACCAAGTGATGTCTCGACAGTTACGTGGCTAGGCGACTGAAGAGCATGGCAAGCGAAAGAGAGTGCGATGAGAATGGGGCCAGGCATCGCTATCGTGTTCAACTCTTAAGGCGAAGCTTAATGGCCCCACAATGTTTTCAGTTCGATATTCGAAGCTGAATATTCGATTCCTATTCAACGAATTTGGTATTCGCACACACCAAGATATTACTTGGCGGTAGTGTTTGTCTTTCCACCATCATTATTACTCTTTGTGACGCACCATGAGCTTGCGATCGAGTACCACAGATTGATGTTCCAAGGCCTAAGTCCTCAAGTATACTGTCCGTTCCTTTATTCGAGCTGGGCGGTATATAAAGCGTGCTTCCTTGCAATGTCAATGAAATATTCAGCGGCACGTATAATTTGTGTGTTTTTGTTTTCTTCACCCGCGCAGATTTCAGTGACAACGCTGTGTTGCTTTTCTTTGCATTTTCCTGAGCAAACGGCGTAGTTGTTCGTTGTACTTGCTAGGTCATCCGCGACTTTGCAGATGGGCTTCTTGAGAACAGATTTTATGCAACGTTGATAATACCATACCGTTACTTTGAAATAAATTAGTAATCACCCTTCTTGGCGGCATACATATTCCCGCCTAATCGCTTCAATCACTCCCGATTATCATCAGAAGTTCGCCATAATTCGCCATTCGTCGTCGTATAATATTTGCGCACCTTCTTGATTAACTCAACGAATGCATGAAGGCATTATTGCCTCGCCACTGCGTTACCTAAACAATGCTTCTATTAAAAGCCAATTGAGAGGCATATCATGTACAACGGCAGTCTGACATTAGAAAGGCACGGATGCGCGTAAGACGTAGGCTTGCTGCATATATTCCCCAACTACGCTTTCCTCAGACGAGGTCAAGACAGCCTAACTCGCTTACCCAACAGGTGTGCGTATCTGCAATCATGTGTAATGAGCAGGTAAATGCTAGGCAGCACTCCCTCTTTGTCTAATTCAAAGCAATGCAGTATGTCTGCGTTGTATCGGGACCTTGAGGAAGTCTCGCGACAGTCCGCCCAAGTAGCTGGTTGAGAGCATCGACAGAGTTACGCGCAAGCCGAAGAGGCCACTCACAGGGACGACTGTCGAGCGGGTCCAAGATAGAGTAACTGCGCTATGAACCGCAGCAGTAAGTTAACTTTTTAGTACTTCCCCTGTAATAGTGCCAATTCTATATGTCTTATAAATTCGATTACGCATCCTGTATTCCAGTTTCTAACGCAAAATGTAAGCTCATTTACGTTAGCATATCAGTTAACATTATTTTCCTGTGTGTTGTTAGAACCCAGCACTGTTCTAGTGATTGAATGATTTCTTTACGTTCCTAAAGCAAACCCCATGTTGTGTATGACCCACTTTTCCTTTAACGTTGATACCCAAAAGAAACTACATGTCCAACAGCGGTTTTTGTGTACACACTCCGGAATAAAAAATCATGACGTTTAGTACAAACAAAGAATCTCTGTCTATGAGGCAGTTAAATCGCTTTTCATTTCCTTGAGGCAGAAAATGTTTCTGTTTCATGTGCTTTCAATATCCCCATTATTTACTTTGTAATAATTGCTCACGTCTTGCGTTCACAGTAAAACCATTCACTGGAACACATATCCGGGTCACAGCCCTGAATGTAAGTCATACTTTTGATACATATAAGGTTTAATATAAGACCCTAGGAACACGCAGTCAACTTTACATTCAGGATAAGGACGTGCTGTAGTTAGTGTACACCCAACATGCGCCTACCGCAAGCGTTTGTGCCGCATGTCATGGAAGTTTCGCCAGAACGCTAGACAAAGGAGAGCCCAGTTATAGCCCGTGTGCAGTTATCCTCATTGGGTGTGCTTTGCACATGAAGCAGTACGAGACAATTGCAACTCATAGAGTAATTTGGGCCCGACAGGTTGACGAGCACACTTATTCTGGAAATGGGAGCTACTTTTTGTTAAGTGCAAACGATACTCTTAGCAAACTCTAAGCATAGCACGACAAAACGATGTAGAATTCTGTGTAAACCGTGCTGGAGCGATAACGATTTCACAGCAAAACGTTCCCAGAGATTTTGCAAGCGCCTTTAACTTTCACGCATTATCTTGTAAGTTTAGGACGCTTTTCCGAGAGCGTGTTTTAGATGTTATTAGTAGCAGTGTGCACGTGAAAATAAGACGCATTTGCTACCTTTTCTTTTGACTAATAACGCATGTATTCTTATTTTTTTAATAAGAAAAGGGGTAATGTTTTTATTTACGGCAGTGGCTACCATGGATAGCGCTCAACTGCAGCAGCAATGAGAGCAAAAAAGGAATGTACGGCCCGATGGCAAATATGATCGAGGTGCTCTCTGAAGAAGCTGGCTTCACGTAAGCATGCAATTCGTAGAACGCATTCATTAGGACAGGGACATATCTGGCTAAACTGCTTTCTTTGTACAGTGGGAATAATATTCCAATGCATGTTCTAATCACTTTGCCTATTGTTCTGTTAGTACCTGAATCACTCTGCTAAAGCACGCGTGCGAGATACCTGCCGAAAATTTTGAGTTCTGTAATATTCTGTAGTGTATATGTGCGCTGATTGATTTTATGGTATGATTTTTTATAATAGTATGCATCTATTCTCCTTCAGCGCATTTGTGCGAATGTATCTACATGATGTCAAACTGTTAATGGTGCAGTAAAATTCACTCCGTTGTAATTCCGTAGAAGAAAAGTGCATGCTTTCGCATGAATGCATATACGCGCCAGTGTTGCAAACGATGACGTGTAATAACTTGAGGATTAAACATCGTGAAACCGAAAGCTCTTACTTATACCTGTATATGGCACTCTCCCACCTTGCTTGTTTCCACAGATTGTTTATTCTGCGCAAATATCTTACTTGTAAGTTTATTCCAAGGAAATGGAAACTACAATAAAGAATGTCTCTTAATATCACGTGATTATATGCATAATACATTGAACTGCTATTTAATGCTGGTTAAGTTAGGCCTCGCATATGTTATCTGAATATATGTGACACAAATGTGTGTAATGGAGAATGTGGCATTATTGGTGACCAACTAATGCGCGTCCATCAACACAGTGATAAAATCAAGCGGTCATTTCCCTGAACCTGCATTATGGGAACCGCTGAATCCGCTCTGACATTAGGAACTGAAGCATGATCACTGAACGTTGGAGAGAAAAAAGGGGTCCGGAGCATTCGGCCAAGGGCAGGAACGATCGAATTGGCGCCGCCGGAAATTTTTCAATCTTATTTGTTTCAAACAATTATTCGCATGAAGAGTAGCAGTATGCGCCAGGCGGGAACGAAAAGCTCGACGCGGCAGTGGCATCAGTCGGTCGGCGTTAAGGGCTCCAGTATGTGATTAATGCAGGACGCTTCTTCCTGCACGTAGTAAGGTCAGAGACAAAGAATAATACCTTCTACGGAAAGGACGCACACGGCGGTTGCTGTGTTGAAAATTCCAAGGACGGGGATTCCTCCGTGAGTGCTCTTCAAATAGTTAGCTAGACAGGGCGAGGACTTGAGCACTGAGTAGTGGACGCCTTTCGTACCTGAGAAAGAGCGAAAATAACCTCGCCTGTTACGTGGGTCTGGTACTATGACCCATCAGAAGTTTTCGACGACGTGGAGTCGGTGAGTGGCGGCTGGCCGCTTCCGAGCTCTGAGGTCTTAATGAAGAGAAAATAACGCTTGATGACGCCGTGGATACCTGAACAAAGATGGTAATCGCGGAATGCTCGGTAAAGGTAGCCAGCGTGAGGGCAATCGCGCGCCACTTAAGGAGCAGCAACATAAGGCAGACATATATATTGGTCATCTGAGACGCGCCATTTTTGAAGGATATTCCGTGCCACTGCTGAGATGTTAGAAAATGTCGCCGGTCTAGTGACCAGACAAGTAGCGGTGAAAGCGTGAGCTGTCATTGCGAAGAGGGCGAAAAGTCAGGCGACCGCCTTTGCCTAAGTGACAGGTGCAGCGGTTGGAGGGACTTCCTTGGCGCCAAGTAGAACGAAACCGACTTGTGCATTTTGATAAAATTGTGGATCATAGGTACTAAACATAATCATGATTCGGGGACACCGTACATCGAAAAATAGCTGACTAGTGCCATAGCGAACGATTTTTCTACCTTTTGAATGGAAAGGCGCAAGGTCACCTCCGGCGCTAAGTCTAGATAGATATTCGTCAAATGTAGAAATACATATGCGAAGTCATTCGCTGTGTACATCACTGTAGCTCTCGTACAGTGCTGTGAGCACAACAAACGTGCGACTCCTGCGTATATCATCTCGAAAGCGTACTCAATAACCTTGAATAGATGTCTTACCTTCTCGCCTTCTACTGTCGACTCGTTCACTTGGTTGGAGATGTAAACAATTCTCTCTAGTCTTGGGATGAAATGCGTAAACGATGCTAAGCACCGAGGTTTCATCAAACGATATGGTGCTCCGACTGGGTTTGCATAACGCTCTAGAAGAAATTGCCGAGGCTCAGCGTACAGCACAGAGAGAGCGGTTGCTAGGTGCACCAGCAGGTATGTATAACTTGAAGTCAATAGGAGAATCGGTGGCTGAGTCACATGGTGGGACGCGGCTACACGAGTTGAACGTGAACCTTAGCGCCAACACTATTGTGCGTCCGTTTCCACGGAATGTGCACCCTGTGCACAATGTAGGGAGGCGGATGGCGAGAACTAGGGCTTTGTTACGAGAGGCAGACGATCAGGAGGAGGAGTCAGCGTTTGTTCACGCGGCATGCATTAATGGGAAAGATGCCTATTCAGTGGTGGTGGTAGGTGACAAAGGGAGTGTTCGAAATGCCGCTTCTGTTTATACAAAGGATCCGGGGGTCGCTGTGCAGGTGGCTATTGCTCTAGCACTAATTGATTCAGACAGGGTTTCAGTGTTTAGTGACTCACGATCTGCGATTAAAGCTTTCGCGGGGGGACTTTTTGCGGAACAAGCTTACGGACTATATGAATTCGCATACAGTTACTTGGTTCCCGGCGCACATGGGGTCAGTGGAGGGAGCCCCGCGTAACCTCAACGAGGTGGCGCACAGGGAGGCACGAGGATTAGTGTGCCGTGCGCTCCCTGAGGGGACTGGATCTCTCATTCCCGAGTTCAGGGACCAGATGTTAACCTATACAACGAGATCACAAAGCACTATTACTTAGGGCGCAGGGCATTCCCCCTGCCACATTGTAAATTAAACAGGCCACAGGCGTTTACATTAAGACTTCTGCAGACACGGACGTACCCTAACCCGGTCATCATGAATAAAATTAATCCCGACTGCGGAGTTTCAGTCTATTGTAGCAAGTGTGGGGATTTCCTCAATTTAGACCACATGCTCTGGCGCTGCTCGGCGTTGGCCGGTTATAGTTCTCAAGGTGAACAGTGGTGGCAGCGGATGCTGCACAGTGAAGTGCTGACGGACCAACTCAGGGCTGTCCAGAGGGCCCGTGTGGTGGCAGACGAGTTCGGCCTCTCTGTCCCGACATGGGAGCGGTCCGCATTAGTCCCCACAGACTGATCCGTCAGGACCTAATAAAGTTATTCACACCTTACCGAGGTTTCATACAGTCCGCTGACTCACGTACAATTTGGGTCTGCTCCTCTCGGAGACCCGCTGCCGTGTCCCAGTCGGCGGCCGTAAGAATACGCAGTCAGTGGAGACGTCAGCGCTACAAGCGTTCTATGAAAGGCGGAATGCAATGTGGTTCACAATCAACCCATGATTGCCTAAATAGAAGAATTTACTGCCCTGAATAACTGTCCAAGATAGTTTTGCGCACAAGCAAAAGGGCAAACCACGCAGAAGGGAGACGAGTTTATTAGCGGGACCATGTTTCACAATAAACATCTTTTTTCATGCGTGAGCGTACGTGAAAGAATACGGAGACGTGTACGTCAGAGGCGGTTGCGGAGAAATTTTAACTCGTAGTATAGATAGATAGATAGATAGATAGATAGATAGATAGATAGATAGATAGATAGATAGATAGATAGATAGATAGATAGATAGATAGATAGATAGATAGATAGCGCTCAAAGTGATTTAAGTTCGCCAAGAAATGCTTCGCACTTAATAATAGATGACTCGCAAGCAATGTACATAATTTTCGGAGAACTTAAAGGCACGACCTACAAATTCTTATACATCATTACAGTTTGCAACTTCATGTAGATCAGTCTAGGAAAGTAAAAAATTTGGAAATGCGAGAAATGTACCTATGACGCCATTATGTCAAATGAATTTATTGGAAAAGGTGTTATAGAAACGTACGGTCAGAATTGAAAACTGCGCTTTACATCGTCGTTCCTGTTCTAACGCCATTTCTGTTTTCAGGTATAACATGGTTTGCCCAGATGAGGGAGGAACAGGTATAGCCCTTCCAAACGGAACGTGGATAGGACTAGTCGGTGATCTGTATCGAAATGTAAGTCCGCTTCCGAAGCAGAAACATATCCCGAAGCTTTACAAGATGTAAGAGCGGCTACTTTACTTTGTCACTCAACAGGCCATATTAGAACATTCCATGGTTGAATGATTCTGAATTCGTGAACACGTCAGAAGGTTTTAATAATTACCGCGTATAGAGAAGCAAATGATTTTACAATGTTGGCGCTGCGTATTTGACATAAAAATCTACACGGCACCTCCCCTTTTTGTTGGAAACCAATACCTTAGACTGTTCCGTACCAATATCGTTTGGAACACAGTTCACTATCTTATAACTATCCGGGGGCAGTAGAGTGAGTATGCAGCTCGTAGTGAGAGATCGCGATTTTTTATTTCCCAGAAACAGCACGGTTCGATCTAAATATGGTATTCCTTTTACGGCAAACATACGTCTCCCGTTCTGACGAAATTCTGGAATATGGAACTGTCCAGAATAAGGATTCATAGATGCACGATAACGTTCGCAATAATTCAAGGCGATAGCAATGGTTCAAATCTCAATCGCCTTCTGAGGCCAGTGTTTGAAATCTTTAATGCTTCCTGTTTCTTTGTCTCTACAGAGGGCTGAGATTGTGATCACCCCAATCTCAGTAACGTATGACCGCACTCAAGTTGTCAATTTCTCCCCTCAAATCATGGCCGAATACTTGACCATCTTGGCTGGATTCCCAGACTTGGTAGAAGTCAGCGCCTTTGGCACACTCATGGCATTTCACTGGCAGGTAAGCAGCAAAAGTTGCACAATACGGCGGTACGAGGTGTTTCCTTTACAAATCTTTTTTTAGTTTAGCTTAGCACACGTTCCTTTTGAATATCGATATAACTCTGTACATACGCGCAACGTGTATTCTTACATTGACGTTTATTGTATCGGCCAGTGGAAGCAACAGCCTCAATAATTTTCCTATTCCCGATTTTATGCGCACATGTCCTAATAAAAAATACCGAGCAGGATTGCACCGGCGTTTGCTTAGTGGGAATTTTACTATAACGAATTTTTTAAAAGGTATGGCCCATAAAACCTGTTTCACTATGACTTTCTGCGCCATAAGATATGGTTCCGAACAGGTAGAGGCACGTCAACGGCCAACTTTCAATGCAATGACGATGTGTTTAGTAGCACAATTCACAGTTATACATCCAGAATGTTCTCCTAGGCTGTAAGCGTAAACTTGCCTCCTTGAATCAAGTTTGGGATTACAACATGTGGCGTCAGGGTAGCGGTTCAGCATCTTATTGGCATATTAAATGCGTTTTTAAGTAAAAGCTCGGTCCTGTGAAGTATAGCATTTCTTCTAATATAACAACAGTGAAGATGAACAAACCAGTTTTCTTGTAGTTCAAGTGAGTCTTGTGTCGCCTGGCATGTCTCGGCGTAGCCAAAACCAGTTCCTCCCAGGGAAATGGAACACATGGCGCCTTCTATCGAGTAGGGAAAGAAACTAATGCATTGCGGTGGAAAATCGCCAGGCGCCCTATACAAAGTGCGAGAAAAGAGCATTGTGTTGTAGAGGGAAAACATTGTTAGCGGTGTTATCCCTTGAAACTGCGCTAAAGAAAGAAAGAAAGAAAGAAAGAAAGAAAGAAAGAAAGAAAGAAAGAAATATGTCATCTACAAACAAATTGTACAGAAAACCGCTCATTAGGTCAATAGCTCACGTGCGGCATCGCGAATTTCAGCACATCAAGTGGCTCTTATCTGTGTTGTCTCATTCCCTACAAAGCGTTCAAGTTTTCTATGAAGATATGCTATAATGAAAAAGTTAATGTATTAGAAAGAGTTATTCCGGAGCGACAAATCACTGACAGTGGTAACAAGAGTGAACGACATTTCTCTCTGTGTGTTCGCATTTACATTTTGTGACTGCTATTGGCGCTGCTTACTCTCTTGCTCATCGGTATTTTCCTTTTACCATAGGTATGGGCGGGCCTTTTATGCTCCTTGGTGGTCTGTGTGATCACTGCTGTGTTGGTAGACATTAGTGTTCGCACGAAGCAAGGCGAGAGCATTCGACTATGGAGAATACTTGAGGAAAATTGGTGGCTGTATTTCTCGGCCATGTTCATGGAATGTAAGTAGAAGTTAAGATTGTTTAAGGTAACATATTTCTAAGCAACTTCTACCGAATTTGGGAAAACAGTTTTGCAACGCTATACGTTGTGAAAATGTTTTTTTTTATTGAAGTGGTGAATAGGAGAGGTTGGTGCCTTTAGTATGGCACCGGCTACTCCTTCTCGCTTAGCAATCTCAGCGAAATTTCAATAAAGAAGTGAAAAAACAGCAAGAAAGAAAGTTTCACAATACGTACACATTTGTCACACTAAAAAGGTCAGCGCTATATACAGTTCGACAGTGCGTGGATCAGAGTTCCGTGCAGACTTTCACCTAGGAAGCGTGTGCATATGCGATTAGAAGAGTTCATATGAACGTCAGTGCGAAACATAACATACACAACACAAGTAATTAGACATAATCTGAAACATGTCAGAACAACAAAGAACGCTGTTGAATACACAGGGGTTACATTATTCGTTGCGTCTTTGGAATCAAGCCAAGGTTAATACTTCCAGAGGATATTTGTATCTTCTAAGAACTTTTTTAGTGCATAATGTGCTCTTTTCTGAAGGACCGCTGTTGGCCACGGACCAAGGATCTTTTTTAGGCTAACAGGTCTTCTATCTAAAAGCGACAAATTGGCTCGCAGCACACTCCGTGGCGAATCGTACTTTGTGCGCTCGAGCTGAAGATGATGTACATCTTCGTCTGGGTGGCCACATGAGCACTGAGGGCTAGACACCCGTTAAAATGTTATTATCGTAAACAAAGTCCTACAGTGAGAGCAGTGGAGTCTCACAGAGCAATTTACATTATGTCAAGTATTTTATTTTACTTGCACTATGACCATTTTCTTGCAGTTGCTAACGTTCCCTTCTGTTCGCTAAACAATATAGAGGTCCTTTACTGCGGCGCAACATTGGCTAATGGCAGCCAAGTTATTGTTAGGTTTGTTCTATATTCAAATATAGCGGAAATGCGCCAATATTAATATTATTACAGTTCACTTAAACGCGTATTTCTACCACCTTTATCAAAATGTGGCCCCGTTGCGGTGATGGGAATCACACAGTGGTATACATGTGCTTCACGCACCACAAGGAAATAGCTGCTGCGGAAATGTTGGTCGCTTGTAGTAATCAAAGAGGCTACTCGTCTTTTTCTTTTTTTTTTTTCAGTGGCATACTTGCTCACCGCATATCTAATAAAGAACGTTGCTTTCTTCTACCTGTATTTATTATACACTCTCTGAATTTTTTCTCATGAAGTTTCACTCATAATTGTAATATCGTGCGCAATAGATAAGTAAAGGGGAGTTTGTCAATCTTGAGAAATTTCGGAGCGTACCGGACTAAATAATCGCTACTCACAGAAATTCTCACCTATAGCTTGATATTTCAAAGTACAGAAAATTACAACACATTATTACTTGTCCCAAATTTTGTCTGCTTCTCTCGATTTGGCGCCCTCTAGGCTCCAGCTCATAGCCGGCGGCTCAATACGCCCATTACGCACAGCGCATTGTTATTACACTTCGGCAACGTTATCTTCCGGATACTTCAAATAATGGCGTGCGATGCGCTATGTTTTCCCAATTACAGCTTGAACTAGAGTCCTTGTGACTTTCCCGTCTTCAATCCAGCGCTGTGTCGCCATGCGAGTGTTCGATTGTGTGGTTTAAGAATCCAATGATATACCGAGTAATTCCTCCATAAATTGGATGATATAGGGCTAAATATGAGGCACATGTAACCACATCTAACATAGGTTCCCATCGCACCTTCCGCATACCACTGCCTAAAACGTGAACACTGAATGTCATGGCGACAGGTGTGGGGAGGGGGAGCATCGTCCCATTCGCCTGCAGAATTATTCTACCGAGCGCGTTCGCTGACATACGCATTGAAGGGCAGTGAAGCGTTCGCGTTTCTTGTTAAACTAGGCTCCCGTCAATGGGGAAAAAAAGGAAACAAAAACCCAGAGAAACTAATGGAGTAAACTGCAAGAATGAGCATATCTCCACATGCTTAGCAATTTGTATTTATTTACAGTGCACAGTTTTGCTGATAAACGTCTCCATTTTCGACAGCGTCAACACGACTGCCCGAATATACCCCAGCGCGGACGGTTCTCGGTGTGTGGTGGCTGACCGTGCTGGTTCTGATGAACGCCTTCACGGGGCACATGAAGGCCACCATGATGCTCTTTCCGGAACCAGAGCGCATCGACAGCTTCAAAGATCTTGCTCAGCGCACGGACATTCGTCCTTTTCTTTGGAAGGGAGGAGCCTACGAAAATCTCCTCAAGGTGAGCACGAGGAGGTGATGCCTCCTTATAAAGTGCTGCGAAACATTAAGAGTAAAACACATTCGAGCTAGTTCCACACCGTGAAAAAACTGCTCTTTTACCGTTAATCGTGACGTAACTGGCATACGTCATATGATGACGTATGAGTTATCTGAGTCATACCACACCCATCATTATCTACTCCCGTCATGTGATGCTTCACCGTGCACTCACATGCCTATCTATCTATCTATCTATCTATCTATCTATCTATCTATCTATCTATCTATCTATCTATCTATCTATCTATCTATCTATCTATCTGGCCGCCGACGTCTCGATAATACCCCGGTGGTCTCGTTTACATGATATTCCCCAGCATTTGTGAAGCACTGCATAAAATCATGACGAACATGAATGACTGATTCTTACATCACCAACACGACGTACTCGTCATATGCATCACTTGTGGCTCATACTCATAGTGCTCAGCCCGGGGTATGCGGGCACACTCCATAGGTGTTTGAATTTTGTAGAGCCTATGTAAATCACGGACAAACTAAAACAGACATTTACAATATCACGTAGGGCACTTCAAGAACAAGAAAAGCACACCATTTCGCGCAGAGTGGATTGAAATATAAACATAACAAGCGCACATGGAAACCACCAAGCAATAGGGAGCATCAAACGCGGGCCGCCGAGGCGACAATCAAGCACGTTATCACTAGGCTACGGCGGCTTCGCCCCACACTATGCATTTAATAAATAAACTTATTCCGCCATCCGCCAACATCTGGGACGATGGTGCTTGACTAGCGTGCATTGCACTTGTAATGTGCGTTAACCGCTATTACAGCAACGTATTAAACAATACATATGTTTTACTATCACTCGGCACGCTTTTGTCCAACTGTGCTTGATCCCGTATGAATACTTCAACGAACGACGCTTATGATACGCACATTAGTGTACCGTGCCGTACATTTTACTTCCACAAAACAAAGGTCTGTGCTGTGCACTGACATAAGCGCCGATGTTACGTCGATACCATTAGCTAGAATTCGATCGCTACGGTGCTGTCAACGTTCCTTGTCAACCATAGACCCACTCATGCGATTTGCACAATGGACCTGTCCCCGTTTGTCAACAATGTGACGTCACGCAGATCGTCGCCATCGACATCGCGGCGGACCAGTTTCGCACTGGTTGGGAAAAAGCTCCGGCGGCTCCAGCAGTTTGCTCGGGCTTTTCACGCGATGGTGCTTTCCCTTCCCGAGATTGCGCGCCAGCGGTTTGTCGAAAAGCTGCAAGTTCGTGGAATGCAGTATCTACACCATGACCACATGGAAGAATGACCCCAAACCGTGACCAAACGTTCGGTTCTCTGTGTACCTCGCGAGCACGCCTGGCCCGTACAATGCAGAGGCCATGAAACGTTACTGATCGTTCAAAGCGTACGGCTTAGTGAAAGGCCACGTGCATCTCGTGCTTGTCGCGAAATGGAACACCGACGCTTTCCGTCGACTGGTGTCATTCGGGAAAAAATATAAAACGATGCCGCTGCCTTAATGTTGTCGCGCGTTTGGCACATCGTACAGCGCAAAATCTAACCACCATGTCAAAGCGGCCAGGTAACGCGTACAGAAACCAGTACGCACTCGGTTTATCCGTACGGCAGCATGAAACTACACCGAACACTGCAATCTTTTGCCAAGCAGGCATGGAATGCATGTTTTTCAAAGCAAACGTCACACCGTCACGGAGAACCACCATCATGTCCTACGAGCTGCAGGCAGAGTCCGCACTGCGCACTGTACCTGCATGGCCGGTTGAGTTGCAGCCTTCATTTGCATTTCGTTCTGTTCTTTCTGCTCAGGAACTAAACATTTATACGGTCAAAAAGAGGCGGAACTGGTACTGTCTATTGCGTCCGAAAACACAAACAAAATTTTCCTCTGGAGTTCATAGGCCGACGCAAGTTGCAGCAAAGTGAGCGCGAAATGAGAAAATCTGCACGACGTTAGGACCCACCGCTTACTGGAGGAATGCTTCCGTTTCAAAGTGCGTTCAAAACGTTCACAGTTCTTTCTTTGTGTTTCAGAACCAGTCGTCTTGAAAGCAATCATGTTAGCCGCGCACTACGGGTGCTCAGAAAATCGAGACGGGGCACCCGAGTTGATAAAATATACATGCTCACAAATGCTGCGGAAGCACAAATAACAAAACGCCTATAAGCTCTAGGTAACGCGCTAGCCTGTTATTACCAGCGATGAAATGTAATCCAAAAATCCTGTTGCTGTCTGACGGCTGCTGTTTTACACAGCGCACAGCTCGCACCCACGCTTTCCGTCGACTGTGTCGTTCGGACACCGGAAATCGAAGAGGAAAAAAAAAACCGATGCCGCTGCCTTTTATCGCGTGTTTGCCACATCCTACAGCGCGGAAGCTAACCACCATGTCAAATCGGCCAGGCGCACGCACACAAAACAAACGAGTACGAACTCGATCCATCCGTACGGCAGCACAGAACCACGCCGAACACTACAATATTTTGCCAACCAGTCCGCTCGCACTTGCGCTCTAGGGTCACGAGGCTGACGTCACTGCTCTTTCGTGACGTACCCCAGGAGAGGTCTATTGCTTGGCGGGAGGTCAAGCTATTTGTCACAGGCCACTTCCTAGCGAACTGCTTCGCATGACACTGATTCTCAATATGAATGGGTTCTGCAGCATTTTTTTATCTCTCGTGCTGACCTCTGCTCGGACGGGAATTCGGACGTCCTGGGGAATTCAATTCATTAGGAAGGCTGAAAAAATACACTTGATAAGGCTACCACTTACTTAAGCGTCAGTTTTATCACACATGAAGAACATGCAATTTCTATATAAGAAGTGGTATTCGAAGTGATATCAGTTCAACAGCAACCTAGTCTCAATAATCAAGCAACGGAAGGTCATAGGCGTGCACAGAATGAAAGTTATAAGGAATATCATCTTCCATCAAGGTGATCTAACTAAAACGAGAAGCTCAGTACGACCATAAGAGCATGCACGGTATTTAGGGTCACAAGATGTTTTGAGAGGTGCGCGCTTTCAGTTAAGTGATGCGGCACGCGTATCACAAAGAGAGCTCTACAACTTAAATGAAGAGTGTTGTCCCTGCTAAGAGTTATCTAAAATCAGTGGGCCGTTTTGTATTCGCCACCGTCGGTGGAAATCGGATCTAGCCAATGCTGGATATCTATTCAGCACAAATCACGTCTCTGAGGGCAGCAAACCAATACCGAGTGTTTATAGCATGGTGTCTTGGATACTCCAACACCAATGAAACGTGTGTATCTGAAGGGAAATCGATACAAAGGCAACCATTCTCCCTTCTTGAGTTTATCTTACCTAACTCTAACACAATACGCCCCGCTGCTGTTACTAACGTTTGTACAATTGTAGTCATAGCAATTAGCATAAACCAGTGCGCTTTTTACATTCTGCTAGTTTAAGGACAACAGCTTGAAATATTAGCAAATTCAGGGAGAGAACTGGAGGAGGTGCGTTCGCAACTCTTGTCGCTCGTAAATTCGATGGTAGTACGCCCACCACAAAAAAAAAAATAATAATAATGTTGACGTTTTCTCTGAGGAGTATTTCTATTCTAAGCAGTTTGAATGGATACAGGCCCTGATATTTTACGCTCAAGCTAGCATAGGTTTTATGTCAACTGGTACATTGTATCTTCCTAATAGGTGGGTGTATTTATCAGGTGACTATCCGAAAACCGAATCACTAGCTCTATTTCACTAACCAAGTTCGAGTAACCATGCTGGCTCCTATTCGCAGTGAAAGTTTAAGCTAGTGATATGATTCGGACGACCCATTAAGCCCTAAATGATTCCGAACATGCATATTTGAACCCCCAAAACACAAGCACTGTCTGTCCAATCAATCTGCTCATCGGAAAGGTGGAAGCTTGAAATGAATATAAATCCCCGGCCACCGAATGTTGCTCGAGCAAACGTCTTGCAAAAAAAGACTTTTGTTTCGAGGCTTCCCATAGAAGTTTCCCTAGCACACACGAACAAAACGACTTTCCGCAGCAGCTTTTCTTGCATTCTGAAAGCACTGCTCGGGCAATCCGATTTTACGATCTTGCAGGTTAGAGCACGTATCTTCCTTGTCATGCGTGCTTCACTGTCCCATTTGGTGTCTCTAATGATGTCTTTGTAAGCCATTCACGGCCTTTGTTGTCGTTGCTGCTTCTTTTTTGAGGAAATCATTTCTCATAGCTAGGCGTGCAGTCTCTATTTAGCTTCAAATTCATTGTGGTCATTTTCAGTACGGGTTTAATTTCTGAGCGAAACAGGCGGCATGTCATCGTCCTGTCTTCCTCCCATACTCTATAGCTTTGAAACTTTGTTGCTCCACCCATCTCCTTGTTTTCTTCGTTTTACTTTTACTTTTTTCTTTTTCATTCTTCAAGAGATTCCTCTTCCCCTCCACCTCAGGGGCAGGAAAGGATGAGCAACGCGTACATGATAGCGCTTCTAAAAAAAGCCGTGGCTGCACGGACGATTACAACTGCTCTTGTACGAGGAATCCAGCAATACACTTACTTCCCGCCATTTTTCGACGAGAGGTATTGCAGCATAAAAAGTAAGGAAGAAAAGGCGTTTTAAAATTGAAGGCTACATGGCGTTGCTTCGGTGCCCAATCGCGCCATGTACGTACGTCTACTCTCCGTACGCCCCATTCTACGTCTAGACCCATTACGATAACAATTACTTTGCGAACGTTTTCTACGACCAGTAATGACATTTCTTCCTTTTGTGGCAAGCACATATTGAGCCCTTCTGTGCGTTCTTTCACTCTATATTTTTTTAATAAATGTAATTTGAGGAGAGGTTAACCGAATTGTACATGCAGAAATCCTTGGACGTCGAAGAGTACCGAAAAGTGTGGCACCTGATCGTTGCACATGACGGCCTTCGTGAAGACAAGCATCTATATGATGAAGAAAATCTCCGAGAAGTGTTGGAAGGCAAGGCGGTTATCGTCAGCGACTACACCACGACCCTATATCAAGCCTCCCAAACCTGCCGCCTGCGCCTTGCAGCGGGAAGCTATTACTTCGCGAAGGAGCCCACGTTTTCCACAAAGCTTTCCATGGCCGTAAGCAGGACTGTAGACCCGGAACTTTTCCAGCTTATCAATGAAAGGTGAGCTCTGCTGCCGATTTCTGGGGACACTCCAAGACACCCGCATGCCCAGTCAATGATATTTCATGCATAATGTTTTAAAGAGTGATATTGAGAACCGCACAACGTGCCATGGAACGAAAAATGATAGGTGTAACTCTATGAAAGGGAAATGGAGCATAATGGAACAGGAAACAGACAGGAATAAGTGATATCCTTATGACAGTTAAGTGAAAAATGTGGACCTGAACAGGGCATGTAATGCAAAGAACCAACAATCGTCGGACAATTAGAACAACGGAATGTGTACCGAGAGGTGGAAAACGCAGCAGAATCAGGCAAAACGTCAGGTGGGGCGATGAAAGAAAATTCGCAGGCTAAGGCAGGATCATCTAGCCCAGGACAGCACCAATTGGAGATTATGGGAGGGGCTTTCGTCCGGCAGGGAACTAAGTATATGCTGATCATTGTGATCACTATCGTCGTCATCATTTTCCCATCTATAACTGAAATTGTTCTTCTTTAGTTTATCATAAAGGTGCTGCTGCAGTCCCACTTTACTGCGCAGGATTGTTGGAAAAGTCTCGTACCTTCCAGTCTCACGAATGCGCGAAATCGTTCTTTTATAGCTCAATCAGAAAAAATTTGAGCTTTTACTGATTCATTGCTTCACCATGTGAATATACCACTTCAGATTCTATTCTTTGCCTTGCAGAGACGTTTTGCGAACCATTTCCAGCTCCGGTACTGTCGAATCCACGTCAACAATTACGTATGCTCTCCTTGTGCTATTTTTTAAAGTGGAGCAATTCTTTCACTGCCTCTGTTGTCAGCAACTTAGTAATAATAGGTGCATAAATACCTCGTCAGGGAGACTGACTAAACCTGCAAATATGGCAGTCGTTATAACGTGGCGGTTCATAAAGTACAGCGGTATTTTTTGCCAGCAGCAGAAATACAGGGCGTAGTTCACAGTACTGGTCCAAGATGGCGAACATAAAAGATTGCCTCTACTGTCTTTTTCCGGCTCGAATTCAAGAACAGATCAGTTGGCATCGTTTGGAAGCCAGCATACTGCTTCACACATAGAGTGATGCGTTCACTATTTAAATAAATGCACATGAGTGTCGAATGGTTGAGTTATATGATGTACTCTCTTGTGCTGTTATTATTGTAATATTTATATGTTTAATCAGATACGCGTTCATGTGATCGTGTGGCTGCTATTTTAACAGGAAAGGCTATATGTGTAGGCAACTACTGCGTATTTCAACAGCTACCCGCGGGTTTCTTTTATTTGGCGCAAGTCAGTTGGTCCAAACAAGCAGAATAGCATGAAGCGGCACGCGTTTTGCTGGCATTTTCATATAATGAGTGGGAGCTTACCATTGTCCCTCAAGAGAAATCTGTACAGCAGTTAGGTTCAAAGAGTGGCAAGTGCCCCAGACAAGGCAAGTGTGGCAGGGGATGCCAGAAAGTTACATCTGTAGATAGGATCGAGATGTTTGCGGGGATGAAATGGTCGCAGCTAGCACAGGACCGCGATAACTGGAGATCTATGGGTGATGCCTTTGCCCTGCATTCAACGTAGACAGTCGCCGATGACGGCTGCTGCTGCTGCTGCTGCTGCTGCTGCTGCTGCTGCTGATGCTGCTGATGCTGATGATGATGATGATGATGATGGTGGTGGTGGTGGTGGTGGTGGTGGTGATGATAATGATTAATTAACTGTAAAAGCAATTCATTAAGGGATATTTTTTTCTGTTACGAATCCCAGATCCAGCCGTCTGGTGGAAAGTGGAGTTATCAAGGCGTGGATGGAAACTCAGCTGGGCGACTGGCAATCCGTGCCTCTTGGCCAAGCACGAAGAGACGTACAGCCCTCTTTCCCTTTTCGAGATACAGTCCGTGTTCCTGCTGTTCCTCCTCGCTGCCGGCGTCTCCGTTGTAGTATTCCTAGCGGAGATCCTCATCGGAGGTAAATAATCACGTTGGTTGTCGCCTACTCAGCGTCACTTCTAAATTTTAAATAAAGAAACCTTAATATAAGAGGACAATACAGAAAACAGTCTGTCTGCCAGCAGTTACATTATGACGCTCTTGCACCCGTTAGTTGTACGACGCCATAAAAGAAAACTAAACAATAACCATTTTGTTGATCAAACGCGCCTCCTGCACAAGAAACCCAAGTTATGGTACAATAATACCGCCGATCTCCAGTAGTCGCTTGATGGAACTTTGTCCCCTTGGTTAAAGGACTTGATAGTAATTCACAAGTCAGTACGCTTCTCTCAACAGATGAGACTTGCGTGCGATTCACATCACACTCTAGTATACGCGTCACGGCATCTGTTGAGTACAACAGTAGGAACTGTATAAAAAATTTCTGTTACCTTCGAGGACAGCTTGCACTGAGTCATAACAAAAAAAAAGGTAGTCCTGATGATATTGACAATGAATTCCTCATTAGATACTCCTTATGGACTAGTCGATATCTAACCATTATCTTTCAGAAATCTCTCTCGACGTCTGTTGTCCTTACTGCATGGAAAACGGGTAAAATTCTTCCGTTATTCAAATCCGGAAACAAGCAGTCTTTATTGAACTACAGACCCATCTCTATCACAAGCCATTCCTGTAAAATACTCGAGCACATAATTTTCAAACATATCATAGAATTCTTAGACTGCAATAATGTGTTACCGATGCCCAGCATGGTTTTCGACGCGGGTTTAGTACCATAACCCAGCTCAGTGAATTTTCCCACGACATCCTCCAGGCCCTCGATGCAGGTGATCAAATTGACGCAATATTCATTGATTTTTCTAAAGCTTTCGACACTGTGTCACATTACAAACTGTTAAATAAGCTCACTGTTATTCTTAAAAACGAAAGATTAGTAAAATGGATTTCTTCTTTTCTATCCAATAGGTCTCAATACGTACTCTTCAGGTCTTCTCATTCTTCCACTTGCACTGTAACGTCTGGCGTACCCCAAGGCTCAATATTAGGCCCACTCTTGTTTCTGATTTTCATTAATGATCTGCCAAGTAATATTCCTGTTAAAATCCGCATGTATGCTGATGACTGTGTTCTGTATCATACGATTAAAACTCCTCATCATCAGGTCATCCTTAATGATTCCTTTGCATCTTTTCAATCATGGCGTAACACCTGGCAAATGCAAATCAACTTCCGGAAAACGGTTTCCATGTCATTTACGAAGTGTTCTTCTCCCTCTCCGTTTACCTATTCGTTTAATGGTTGCCCTCTTGGAAAAGTTTCGCAATATAAATATCTTGGTCTCATTTTCACTCAGGATTTATCCTGGTCTCATCACATTGAACTCACGTGTAACCGTGCGCTTAGAAAGTTAGGCTACCTGCAACGCACATTACGTTCAGCGCCTCTCAGCATTCGACTCCTTACTTATAAAACTTTGGTTCGTCCACTATTGGAATATGGTTCTGTTGTGTGGAACCCACACAAAATTTCCGATACCAACAAAATAGAATCTGTTCAGAAGAAAGCCGTACGCTTCATTTATCGTCGCTATGACAGGTATTTTTCACCGAGTTCCCATCTTCCAATTCTTCACCTTACCAGTCTCTCTTCTCGTCGTCACGTTGAATGCCTGAAATTTCTCTATAATTTAATAAACTCCCCCCGATTCCTCCTACTCAGCAAGTACATCGCACCCGCTAGACCAACAAACACCCGAAAATACCATGAGTTAAACATGTCTACTTTTTCTCATCGTACGGTGGCGTTTAAATATACTTTTTTTGTTCATTCCATAGAATTGTGGAATGCTCTACCTGGGTATGTTCGATCTGCATCACTTGATGACTTTTTATTGTATATTACTAACCAATGATTTCCAGCGAATTTTGTTATGTTCTTTTATGTATTTATGTATTTGCCAGCTCCTATGTTGCTCTTTGGTGTATTGTACTGACCCACTCCTGCGATAGCCCTTCGGGGCTGCAGTATGTAAAAAAATAAAAATAAAATAATATAAATCAAATACGTTAAACCTGGTCACACTGAAAAATAACCTTTCGAATGGACACGTGGTGTAACCACCACGCGTGTGCCACATACATGTACACCACGTGCAAAAACATGCAACATTGCCCTTTTCTAATTTCGCTTACCAAAAAAAAAAGTTTTAAAGGAAAAGTACGCAGAGTGTAAGGAACGTGCCGGCACCTATAATGAAAATCAAATATCCGAAATCGGTCCTAGCGAAACTTCGGTAGGGCTGAATAAACATATCAAACTTACTTTGCCTCTAGTAAATACAACGCACGAGTAACTTCACATTCATTTAGCCATGCAAGCCTTTGTACAGCTCTTTTTAAATGGTATTTTCGTGAAATTTGACGTATAGCAACTGGCTGACAACGGTGCACAACATTCTAAAACAAGTTATGGCAATCCCCAAACGTCTCATCAGCGAACTAAACCTAAAAGTGGCACCTGTTAGAGCACGAATGTGTTCAGACAGGTGCCAATTGCTAATTGCCAAGTGCCAAAACAAAGAAATCACTGACGCACTTTCGTTACGAAAATGGATGTGTGAAAAAATGAACACGCGTTTGACATAGTGCCACAATCTGTAATTCTAACCCGCAGCCACCCGGGAATCGCCGATAGAATTTATAGGCTTTACCGCTCACACCAAAAACACATGCTGACTAGGGGAACAGACTGGACTTATATCTCTATTACACCACCTTATAATTTGCACCTCATCCATTTCTAGTTAGAGCGAAGGTGTTTCGGAAGAAAAATTACTGTTAATTTATTGTCTTCCTTTCGCCATGCAGAACCATAGAGCGAGGCCGTAAACTGTTGTGGTAATGCGCCCCACCAATTAGCGCTTCGGTTGTCTCAGCGACTCTGTCGCAGCGGATGTTTCGGCGTCATGCCCGCGCGTTGCTTGGGCAGTGAACAGCCACGGCCGCTACCTAATTTGTCATGTGTGAGGTATATGGTACTGAAAGCACTGAGAACTACAGCTGTGCTTACTACAGTTAGTAAGTCTAATATGTACAATATGTACATTAGGTGTCTGTGCTGAGAATTCTCTTTATTTCGTCGCTTAGGTTTCAACATCTTTAAAAAGAATTACAGCATATCCACGGAGTGAATGATGATGAGTGGGCGAAGCTCGGGAGGTCCATCGTAGATCGTGCCGAGTTCCGCATTAATTTAGTTAACGCGCACGCTACGAATCCTCATGGTTCAACTATGCACAAGTGAAATCTCCCACCTGCACTTCATTGCAAGTCAAGATCCAGTGCCTATATATATATATAGACTGCTCGCGTTGGAGAAGAGTTCACCGGCAACCCATCTATATATATATATATATATATATATATGGGTTGCCGATATATATATATATATATATATATATATATATATATATATATATATATATATATATGGGTTGCCGGTGAACTCTTCTCCAACGCGAGCAGTCGGTATTTCTCAATCAAGAAAGTCGCTAGGAGACGCTGCCTGCGCCAACGTTGTCTCTCGCGGGTGAGGGCGCGTTCTCCTTTGCGAGCTGGTACAGCGTTCCTCTAAGAAAGAGCGTTTCCATAGCCAACGCGCGCCTTTCGCTCTCTCTCTGTCTGTCTCTCTCTCTCTCTCTCGTACAAGACAGCAGAGGCACGCGCCGGGAGGCACGCGCCAAGGAGAGAGAGAGAGACACGCGCTGAGGGCGAGCGCGTGCCGGGAGGCACGCCGGTTACGCCTAACGACTCACGCGTGACAAGGTTAGACTAAGAGGACCTTCGCCCCTAAAATTGTAGCGCAAAGGAACACACGGCGTCCATTCCGTGCTCTTTGTCTGTCCGTGTGTTCCTTTGCGCTACAATTTTAGGGGCGGAGCTCCTTAAGGCGTGGGTCGTGCGTCCCCGATGTATGTAGTAGTAGTAGTAGTAGGTAGCCACCGGCGCGTGCCTGCCGCGAGGCACGCACGCGCCGAGGGCGAGCGCGTGGCTCCCGGCACGCGCTCGCCCGCGAGAGACAACGTTGGCGCAGGCAGCGTCTCCTAGCGATTTTCTTGATTGAGAAATACCGACTGCTCGCGTAGGGAAGCGTTCACCGGCAACCCATATATATATATATATATATATATATATATATATATATATATATATATATATATATATATATATATATAGGCACTGCATCTTCACTTGCAATGAAGTGCCGGTGGGAGATTTCACTTGTGCATTGTGCATAGTTGAACCGTCAGGATTCGTAGCATGCGCGAGATGTTATAAAACTAGACGGCGGTACTTGTAGTTGATGATGACAGATGCGAGATGTTATAATAGTTTGATGACATTTACTTAAGTGTTTCACTTTTAATTGTGGGGCGAATTGCACGGAAGAGTTTCACGGTTTACCGATGATTCCTTCCGGAGCTTCGCCCCACTCATCATCATTCACCCCGTGAATATGCTGTGATTTTTTTAAAGAAGTCATGAACCAACTAGCCCAAGAAAACGTTTTGCTAGGTTTCAACGTCATGCTGTTTGGTGAGCACCATCCGCTCTTGCAACGAACGAAGGAGCGCATTTTGCTATTTTGGTTTGTTTAAAATGTCTGTAATTAAAGCATCTTTTATGCTGCGAGTAAACTAGCTAGCGTAGCGCAGTACTTTAAATCAAACCTCGTGCTGTAAGGCTTTTCATTTGGTATCATGTGGCAGAGAACACAAGTGGTGCCAGATTTATAGTCCTAATAAGGAACCCATATGCCAGGACAACTGTGCATGGCGTCAGCACACAGTTGTGTGATCCGTGTAGATTAAAAAAAAATCGCACCAGTGAGGGATGTATGGAGGTATAAAGAACCTCGCCCGAAGATACAGTCGACTCAACTGGTGGACCCACGTATGCAAATTACGATTAGCCTACATTCCTAGGGACATTTACCGGGCAGAGGAGCAGTAACTCGTGTGCTACCCCTTACGAAAATGCCATATATGGACTGATATGAAAAAATCCATATACGGATATATTCAAAATTGGGCAGATATGCCCATATAAGGGCCGTATATGACATATATGGCCATATCTGCCCAATTTTGAATATATCCGTATACGGGCCCGTATATGGCCATATCTGCCCAATTTTTAATATATCCGTATATGGCGCCTTATACGGCCATATCTGTCCAATTTTTGATATATCCATATATGACGCCTTATATGGCCATATCTGCCCAATTTTTAATATATCCGTATATGGACCCTTATATGGCCATATCTGCGCAATTTGTAATATATCCATATATGGCGCCTTATATGGCCATATCTGCTTGACACTGTAGGCCATGTGTGAGAGCTGAATACATATATAAACAAAAACAGAACACAAATGCAAGATGGACCTTTCACGTGTGTATTTTATTTTCCAACTATTTTTTTTTCATTCTTCGGAGTTGTCTTTTGTCTTTTTGCTTCTCAAGTCGCTGAGCTTTGCGCCCAGGGATAATATTAAAATTAAGTTTTCCACTGCACTCGAACTGGCACCTCGCAGGGAAGTCATTTGTGCGAGCTGTAAATGGCAAAACACAATTGGAACATGAAAGTAATGCTTACATTATCAGGGCCGATAAATAGCTCCAAAATATGTGCAGCTGATGACGCAATGACACAATATTTCATATGTATACATGCATGCATTCACTTAGGCGCCAAGAACAACAATCATAAAACATCGGAACACGCCCGTATCGTTAAACCATCCTGCATGACCGTGCATGACTACGCAATGTGCTGGTCGGTATGCAAAGCACCTTACAAGCAGTTGCTCAATTATTATTTCAGTTTACTTCCTTGCACTTTGAGGCGAAGGGAAGGGAGATGCTTGTCCCTGTTTTGTCAAAAACAATTCATGGCATTTAAGCTACAGCTGTCACACAGGAAAAAAAACACTGTTTTTCTCAACGACGTGATTAGCTTGTTAATCACGTGAGGCCGGTTCTCCGAAATGGCATCAAATGTATGCACATAAAGCACTGTCATTGATAGCTGAACCAGCAAACATGTTTATACATTATTGCAATAAAGCAACTGACCTTTGATGTATAGGGACGACTGAGTGTATTGTAACCTCTCCGAAATAGCGTGTGGAGTGCTCTGTTTGGTAAATAAATAAAATAAATGCAGATAATATCTAAAATGCGGCCACGCCATTTTTACGCTCAATATGGCACTTCCAGCTGCTTCTGAAGCAGCATGCATTTCCAGCCTCACGGCTTCACTGGCGCCAGATTCCGTGAATAAGCTACAATAACGAGAATTTCACTAGTGAAAGGGCGGGGGAAGGGCACCGGTAAAACGAACAGAATTTCAACAGCAACTTGTCTAAGGCATTCGTAAGGAAAAATCAGAAAACGATAGCGTGTCTAAGCACGGTACATCTGTTGGGTGACCTTCGATCTCGCCACAAGAAGAAAATACTGCATTTGGAATCGTTTTACAACGCCGCTAAAGAGTCGGAAGCAGAAGCAATGGCTAAGGCGCAACTTAAAATATAGAAAAGAAACACGCTAGCTTTTCGACATTAGCCGTTTATCCGATATCCGATGGCGAAAACAAAGCGCTTAGCAGCTATAAAATTGTCCAATTCACGTGCTTCTGAACTGACACACCGTATTAGAATTTTAGTAACAAGCATCAAAGCTTACCTTGTAGCAATCAGCCTGGCATGAAAGAAGCCTTTGTACTGCCACCAAACTTGCACTTGTGGCCCCACTTCGTTAGGAATGTGCTCTTCCGTCACTCCCGACGCAGGTCATTTTAGAACATCGAAGGTTGTCCACTTATTTGCGACACGATCGAAACATGCCACTCACTGCACTCAGTACCACAGCACCACCTTTTTCGGAAAGCACAGCCATGCAGCCCACACACAACAAAACCTTCGTGGAGAAAATGGCTCCAGTTGTGACGGCTACGCAAATGTAGTCCGTAAGAAAAAGAGAGAGGTGTATCGTTCCGAGAGGAAACGGCCAACGTAAAGCAGAAACTCGCATATTTCGATTGTTTCCCCGAAAATACGAGCGTGTTTTGTCAAAATGATGAGAAATGTGTTATGATTTAAGGCTGCCAGTGAGACATGTGTATTTTCTTGCTTACCACAAGCAATGGACTACTTTTTGGACGCGAAAGTACACAGCGTAAACACGAGAGCTAGCTTTGGCAGCGCTTCACCTGATGCATGAAATCTGTTCCACGTGCACGTGGAAAAAGCGAGGGGCCGTCTCCAAAGGTCCTGCGCACTGTTCCGAGAAAAAAAGCGTGGCTCTTTGCGGAAGAAAAGAACCGGAGGGCGGGGGGGGGGGGTGGGGGGGTGGACAGAGGGGGGCTCTTTTTTGTCATTTATTTTTTGGCTCGTCTTTGGCATTCCTTTGAGCAATGGTGGGTCAGCTGTAGAAAGAGTAGAAGCGATAGCCCTCTTTCGCGCCGCACTCGGACAAGACGAGGTAAAGAAAATAAAAATAAAAGTAAAGAACGTTGCTGACACATTCCAACAATCATTTGTTTAGCTATAACTTACCTTGAACATGCAATCTAGGTGCTTATTGTGGTACAGCTGGCACAAGTTTTGCATTAATGCACCACTATAATGCGCACGTATATACAACTGCATTTGGCTTTTGCAACTGCAACATCGACGAAACAATAATAGTTCAGCTTGATACATCGTTTTAATGCGGATAATAATTAGCTCGCGCTGTAAGTAAATCGCGTATTAAATGAAATTACGATGCCATGAGAAAGCAGAACTCACCGCCAACCCTCCCTTACTCTAATTACTAATTGCTGGATGGGACGAGATATATGGTTCCATCGATTATCTGTGTGTATATAAATAACATTACAGGGTATTTATTGTTGCGCTTCGCGTGATATATTATCAGCCACCGTGACGCGAGAAAATTATATATATATATATATATATATATATATATATATATTGTGAGGAACTGCTCCTTAATTGGATGTCGACACATAAATAATATAATACACCTATGTATATGACTGTTAATTGCATTATGTGACTTTTGATGCATACTCCTTATATCGAGTATATAAAGCCATATACGGGCCACGGACGCCGTATATGGAAGTATCCTGCTACCGTATATGTCATATAAGGCGCAATATAAAGCCATATATGGCAGTATATAGCTGCCTTATATGGCATATAAAACGCCATATACGTTTATATCTGGCTGTATATGACCTTATATTGAACCTTATATGGCAGTATATAGCCTGATATAAGCGCTTATATGTCCATATCTGGCCATATATAAAACATATCTGGCCCATATATGATATTTCCGTAAGGGACAGCTAGCGATTTGTTGTGTCTGAACTGTTCAAACAAACAGAGGCAAGCGCTTATGATTGTAATGGGCATATGATAGTAAGTGATAATGCTGAGCCCTCACTTCGAGTGTTGTAATCAAAACACGCAATCGGTTTTATCAAAAAATGATCCTGGTACTTCGATGACCTTGTATAAATCCTTGTGTGTACCTTGTGTGTGACCTCGCGTGTACCTGCGTACCATATAACGTAATCTTCGTTGGAGTTTGTCAAGAAACTGCGGTCCTTGAAAATTCAATCTGTACTAATTTTTGAAGCGGGAAAAAACATACCTGGAAACAGAATTCGCGCCATTTCTTTAATAAGACGGCATAAACAGTGTTTATGTCCCGTCCTCGTATAAAGAATCGAATATTCATTGCAACCTCGCAAAGAGAGCTGACACGTCTTGCAAGCCAAGCACACTGACTCATGCAGGTATAAACGGTGAATTCAAAAGTGGCCGCAAAGGTTGCTTGACAGAGCCTTGCGTGTTTGGCCACCTTGATTAACATCTTCAGTTAGTCCATATATATTTAAATTATATTCCTTAAAGTGGCAAATGAAAGCAGTAAGTCAATCAGAATCAATTCCTCCGTCACATGTTTTTGGTTGCGGCTCTTATAGCTGTTATGTGACCCGTGAATAATCTATAGTTTCCACAACGTCCTAAACGATGGCATTTCTCTTCTTCCGTTTTCATCCCATGCATATTGTGGTGTATTATATTCATATGGATGATGCTTACTCTCCGTTCTTTCAAGCCTTTTCGACGAAATGGTGGCTGTAAACTAGTTGTTCATCAATCAACATTGCGTGTCATCTTTCTACAGACGCCGAACAGACAATTCTTTCCAGTGAAATTACATAGAAAGCAGTGACCTGCATACCACTCGGCTCACCTAGGTTGCTATCGAGTTTTAATAAAAGGAGGACTACTTTTGAACGGGAATGGTCTCATTTCTACATGCAACTCAGCTGAATTAAATGAACAAGAAGTTTCAAAGCAGCGATACCTACTAAACAAACGCAGAATAAGAAACTTCGACATTGAGACGTAAACCTCCTGCACGCAACATTTCCACGCACGGAACTCAGAAGTAAGTTATGTGTAGACGTTGCAGAGAAAACTATGCCACCTTGCTTATTGTTGCGCTGTTTCTTTCTCTACAGGTTGCAAACGTGGTCGTCCAAAAATAAATCGCAAGCCCACCATCGTGCAACTGAAATCTGCCTCCGCAGCGGAAAACCGTCCTAAGAAAATTCGCCGCTCGCAACTCTGGACAACGACAAAGAGAACGGCAACATGGCAGCGGGCTTCCTAATTTGTTGGACAGAAAATCACCAGAAGAAAAGCTTCGAACATTCACGCGCGGGTGCGGCAGCGCAATGCTCTTCAGCATATCATATAACCAGCTATAAGATCTCTCGAGTACAAATCGTTTGCAGAAACCGGTAGAAATAGTAGAAACATGTAGAGACAAGACTCTGGTCCGGAACTACCACACGCACACACAAGCGCACAAAAAAGATCGCTGCCTATTCCCCTACTGCATAGCAATTTTGCGATGGTCTATATTAAATGTATATTAGATGAGAATGTTGTGTTATTGTGTTGAAACTTGCAACTCAAGCACGTCGATCGAATCTCTAACGTCAGTGCAAGCCATGTTACATCTACACAGGACGCTGGTTCTCGTATACTTGAGGTACAGCTTACCGGTGCTGAGTGACGCCTGTAAAGGTAACCTACACGCACTCGAGAACGCTCAGGGCCAGGCACTCAAAATCTGCCTCCGAGTGCCACACTGCACCTTAACAGCGGATATACCATAGCGATTGCCGGAGATCTGCCTGCCACAACTCACATCACTTTGGAGGTGCTTAGGACGCATGTTCAACACCTTGCTCGTGCTCCTGCCCACCACCTCGCCTCGCTTCCAGAAGATCGGCCCGGTGGCTCTTTTTGTAAGACTATCGGCATACCGCTAGTGCATCCCAACAAATTATACTCCTGCTGAGAGACCTGCGACGCCTCCTTTGTTTTTGGTCTGTCCAGAGGTCGGGCTGGCAGTGCCAGGGATTCGGACGAAAGCGGAACTCTCACCGTCGTCTTTAAAGCAGCTGTCTCTACTGATGCTACATGAGGACTACAAGAACCACCTTCATCACTACACTGATAGCTCGACAGCAGCAGGTAGATGTGCAGGAGCTGTGACCTTCCCTGTAAAAGCTGTGGATGCATTGTTCAAGACATCTCATTGCACAACATCGACTGCCGTGGAGCTTGAGGCACTACGCACCGCACTTTGCGCGATCGATGGAGAGCCACCGCAGAAATGGGCCATCTTGTAAAGATGGCCCATTTCTGCGGTGGCTTCAAGCGAGCCCCTCAGTGCCTTTTATCGGCTTTATGTCTCGGGCCGCAATACCAATTAGTGCTTGAAACACGACAGCTATATCATCAAATAACCGACAAATGCAATGATATCACGTTTCAGTGGCTACCAGGCCACTCTGGAATAATCGGCAACGAGAAAGCGGATAATGCTGCGAAACATACTCACGAAATTGGAGTGCAGCAAGCCGTCCCGCTATGAAGAACGCATGCAGGAAGGAAACTTCGCTCGCTTGCGCGTGATATGGCTATAGCGACATGAAATACTCCTCGTCTTCTGCATACCCGCCTTCACCGCCTCGACCCATCACTCCTACTTCGAGTTCCGCGTGGACTAACCCGCTCTGAAACAACCGTACTTTGCGGCCTGTGGCTAGGAACGTCATTTACAAGAAGTTTTGGCTATCGAATTAGACTAGAAGACAGCGCTGCCTGTGTTCACTGCGGCAGCGAGGAAACGATTGTGCAAGTCCTTTGTGGTTACCCAAGGTAATGCTCCCAGCGACAGTCTCTCACCGCAGCATTGTCACGCCCTGATGATCGACCGCTGTCTGGGCAAACCTTATTGGAATGCCGGAACGATAGAATGTCGCAGCAGAAAGCCACGAAGGCTGTGCTCAAGTTTTTGCGCGCAACGGGACTCCATAGCCGTCTCTGACACTGCCGTGTTTGTGTGTGTGCGCGATTCGACCTCTTTCTCCTTTCACAGCGTAAGCTGTTATGAGATCACAACAACGGCGCCGTAGTTGTCCACCGCCGCCGCCGCCGTCCGTGTCCGCCCGTGTCCGTAACCACTATCGCTCCCCGTGAAGAACAGGACAACTGCTGCCATCTATTGACGCTGATTTCCTCCGCATAGCCTTCGAAATGTGTTTTTACGAAGCGCTGGCGACGTGCGCAGCCCCGGCAGCAGCCTGACTTGGCTCTTCGATATATCTGATGGCGCCTCCTCGCAAGATGCGGACCGCTGCTGAAGGAGTGAATCGCAGAGTTACGCGCGTGGCTGCAGCAGGGCAACGTCGGGCACAGCAGACCGCTGTGCAGATAGAAGCCCAAACCGCAGAGTTATGGCGCAGGGGATACCCACCACCTGTACTTGCACTAGTTTCCCCAAGCGTATACAATGACCTCTAGGAAGGTCGCTCCTTCAGCATACGCTGTCACTGTCCTGCGATTCCGCGCAGGCCTGGCTCTTTTTTCTTCTTGTTCCATTCCTTTGTGTCTTCCTTTACCCCTTCCCCAGCGCAGGGTAGCGAACTGGATATTTTTCCTTCCCGTCAACTTCCCTGCCTTCCGCCCATCACCTCTCTCTCTATCCACAGTAATCACCAACTGAAGGAATGGTGAACGCAGTCGAAAGCCAATATTCTTCCTCCTCCATGATAAAATACATGATGGCCTCTCAACAGGGCCAGATCAAATATAATAATGCCACTCCTGTAAAACGACACGTAGCAAAAGACAAACAATAAAAATTAGTAGATCCCACGTGCAGTGGGAATCAAGGAAATGCGACGCACGGATCAGGAACGTAAAATGGATTTGCATTGTTGTCTCGCTATACCGAGTTCGGTACACATGAAGTTAACGAAATGGCCGCAAGAGCACCATGACTGTGGCATGTAAACCATGCCGCTCATACACGCATGTCATGATTCTAACGTTATGACCTGTCATTTACGTTCGTCATGCATTCACGTTGTGCCATAGCCATTTTGGTATACATCCCATTAGCGAAACGCGTGGCATGTAAAGCATGCCGCTCATGATATGCATGTCACGATTTTCATGTTATGACCTGTCATTTATGATCATCAAGCAGTCTTGTTGTCTCATACCAATTTTCGTATGCATCCCATTAACGAAACGGCAGTACAGCGCCAGGACCGTGGTATGTAAATCATGCCGCTCATGATATGCATGCCATGATTTTCACGTTATGACCTGTCATTTATGTTCGTCATGCAGTCATGTTGTCGCATACCAATTTTCGCATACATCCCATTAGCGAAACGGCCAGGAGAGCACCAAGACCGTGGCATGTAAATCATGCCGCTCATGACATGCATATCATGATTTTCATGTTATGACCTGCCATTTATGTTCGTCAGGCAGTCATGTTGTGCCATCCCAGTTTTTGTATACATACCATTAGCTAAACGGCCAGGAGAGCATCAAGACTGTGGCATGTAAATCATGCCGCTCATGACATGCATGTCAGGATTTTCATGTTTTGACCTGTCACTTATGTTCGCCATGCAGTCATGTTGTGGCATACCAATTTTTGTAAACATCCCATTACCCAAACGGCCAGGAGAGCACGAAATCATAGGCGGCTAGATAGATAGATAGATAGATATGCTCAAAGTCGCCGAAGTTCGCTAAGAAATGCTTCGCATTTAAAAAAAATGGCCGCGTATCTCCGTGCATCGCTGCAAATGTCGTCGAAAGACGATAGTCTTCTACCGGCCGTACTACATGAGTCCCGGTTCATCTGCGGTTCGGCAGGAGCTTCGGGCGTCTGTTCAGCCGCCGGGTACGCTCGCTTAGCCTCTCGGTCAGTGACAATTCGCGCATCGCGCACCTCGTCTGTTTCCTGTTGCCTCCGGGCGCGCCTCGATTCACGATCTTTCGCTAGCCGCTGGGCTCGTTGCTCTGACGTTTCCTGGGCACGCTTGAGACGACGGGCATCGGCACGCCGGCGCTTCTTCGCTGCAATCTGCTCGTCGGTCTTTTCCCTGCGTTGTCTGGGCATGGCTTGTAGAGTGTGTTCTATATCGTCAAACGGTAATTTATGTTTTGCCTTGCCTCAGACAGCGCCCCGTCTATGTTGAATCGGTCGCATGTGGCTGGCATTGATGAAATGGAGGCAGCGCTGGGTGAGATATGGAAGCCATCTGGCCGTGATATCGGGAAACGTAAGAAGCTTGCGTAGTACGCAGAGCTTCTGGTAGGTGGCAGCACCGTGTTGATTTACCGAAGCGTAGGAAACGTCCACTTTTTCGTTCATTGCGTCGCATTTTTAGCGCATCCTAACAAGCACTAGCGTCTTGAGAATTGCGCATCTATGTATTGTAGCAGAGCATTCTACTAAAGGAACACACCAACTAATACTTACGTATTGATGTTGCGCCCCAGATATGCGTAATATTTGCTTTTTGGTCGACTGTGTTCAAAAGTATGAACGCAGGTACCAGTTCAAGGTGGGTGGTAGTTGAGGAAGGGGTTAAACTTTCGCCATTCTGCTGAATCGAAAAGCAGGACAGACACACACACACCGACCGAAACCTCTGCTTTGAAGTATCCCAAGAAAGACTATCGTCTTTAAAACAATCTGGATAGAACCTTCGTGTGAAGGCCAGTACTTCACATAATGAAATGAAAGTGGCTTTCTGCAGACTCGCAACATCCAATTTAGCATCACGGGCTATACATCGTCGATGCCCTCTTGCCGCATAGGCTCCTCCATATTAATCAAAGCGCCCATCAGAAATGTGACAGATTAGATGATTTCAATAGCATGTTATGCCTAAACGCCATTCGATTTGATTACTTACTTGTCTTTTTGTAACATTGTGCCCATTAAGCAAGCCTTTTATCTGAAACTCTGAACTCCCGAGACGCAAAGGGAAAAAATCCACAGCATATCCACGGAGTGAATGATGATGAGTGGGCGAAGCTCAAGAGGTTCATCGTAGATCGTGCCGAGTTCCGGATTGATTTAGTTAACGCGCACGCTACGAATCCTTATGGTTCAACTATGCACAAGTTAAGTCTCCCACCGGCACTTCATTGCAAGTCAAGATCCAGTGCCTATATATATATATATATATATATATGGGCGGCCGCTTAACGGTTCTCCAGCGCGAGCAGTCGGTATTTTAAATGCGACGCATTTCTTAGCGAACTTCGGTGAGTTTGAGCATATCTATCTATCTATCTATCTATCTATCTATCTAGCCGCATATGATTTTGCGCTCTCCTGGCCGTTTCACTAATCGGATGTTTACGAAAATTGGTATGCCACATCATGACTACATGACAAACATAAATGACAGGCCATAACATGAAAATCACGACATGCACGTCATGAGCGGCATGATTTACACGGCACGGTCTTGGTGCTGTCCTGGCCGTTTCGCTAATGGGATGTATACGAAAATTGGTATGCCACATCATGACTACATGACGAACATAAATGACAAGTTATAACATGAAAATCATGACATGCATGTCATGAGCGGCATATTTTACATGCCACGGTCTTGGTGCTCTGCTGGTCGTCTCGTTAATGGCATGTATACGAAAATTGGTATGGCACAACATGACTGCCTGACGAACATAAATGACAGGTCACAACATGAAAATCATGATATGCATGTCATGAGCGACATGATTTACATGCCACGCGTTTCGTTAATGGGATGTATACGAAAATTGGCATGCCACAAGATGACTGCATCACGAACGTAAATATCAGCCCACAACATGAAAATCATGACATGCATGTCATGAGCAACATGATTTACATGCCACGGTCTTGGTGCTCTCTTGGCCGCTTCGTTAGTGGGATGTATAGGAAAATTGGTACGCCACAGCATGACTACATGACGATCATAAATGACAGGTCATAACATGAAAAACATGACATGCATGTCATGAGGGACATGATTTACATGCCTCTCGTTTCGTTAATGGGACGTATACGGAAATTGGCAGACACAATATGACTACATGACAAACATAAACCACAGGTCATAACACGAAAATCATGATATGCGTGTCATGAGCGACATGATTTACATGCCACGATCTTGGTGCTCTCTTGGCCGCTTCGTTAGTGGGATGTATACGAAAATTGGTATGCAACCATATGACTGGATGACGAACATAAATGATAGGTCATAACATGAAAAGCATAACACGCATGTCATGTGCGGCATTATTTACATGCCAGGCGTTTCGTTATTGGGATGTATACCAAAATAGCTATGGCACAACACGACAGCATGAAGAACGTAAATGACAGGTCATAACATTAGAATCATGACACGCGTGTTACGACCGGCATGATTTACATGCCATGGTCCTGGCGCTATACTGCCGTTTCAGTAATGGGATCTATACGAAAATTGATTTGGCACAATATGGCTGCAGGACGATCATAAATGACAGGTCATAACATGAAAATCATGACATGCATGCCATGAGCGGCATGATCGACATGCCACTCGTTTCCTTAATGGTATGCACACCAAAATTACTATGGCACAACACGACTGTATGGCGAACGTAAATGACAGGTCATAACGTTAGAATCATGACATGCGTGTATGAGCGGCATGGTTTACATGCCACAGTCATGGTGCTCTTGCGGCCGCTTCGTTGACTTCATATGTCAGCGGCAAGCCGCTGCTTCAAACTAAACCTTGTTTCAATCTTTGGCAGGCCGGTCGAGTGCACCACACAAGAGGATCACGGCGCTATGTGCAGCTGAACACGGGCGCCTGGATCACTTCATCACGCATGCACGTTTCTGGACGGTTATCGCATCACTTGCAAGCAACCCCCCGTGGGCAAGGGTGGAATCGCCTCGACGGATCATCACATGGTGTCTCCGACGACTACATAAAGCCCGGCGTTCTCAAGAAACGTTGCAGTCAGCGGCAAGCCGCTGCTTCAAACTAAACCTTGTTTCAATCTTTGGCAGGTGAGTGTTTCTGCCATTTTCTTTCGCATTTGTAACGAGGTGTGCCGCTGACTGCAACAATGCCCTCTACTTGTTCTGCATGCTCCGTTACCTTGGAGGGAAAGTATCTATCGCGCTCGAACTGTAAGGGAAACTATCACCTTGGAAAGCACTGTTCATCAGTTACAGAGAATGCGTACACAAAGTTGTCAGTTGCGAAGCGTGAAAGTTGGATTTGCCCGCCTTGCAAAAATATCGAAACAAGCCCGTCAGGGACGCGTATGAACTACGGTGAAGTTCCCTTTGCAAATCACTTTACTGCGGTAAATGATAAACTGGATCAATTGACGACAACGGTTGCGGCACTTGCTACTAAGGTAGAAGAATTGCTAACCTTCAAGGCTACTGGAGAGAAAACGGCTGAGAGGGTCAGTGAAATTCAGTCTTCAATTGAATTTCTATCTAGCAAATACGATAGCGTGATTTCCAATGCGGAAGCTAACCAAGCAGAGATAAAAACGTCTGCACACTGAAGTGTCATCTCTTTCCTCAACTGTTGTCGCTCAAGCTGAGTTGCTGGACAAACTAAGGTCGGAGGTAAATGATTTGGAACAGTACAGTAGGAAGTGTAATTTTGAAGTCCATGGTCTGCCATACAAGCCTAATGAGGACTTGAGATCCATCATGACTGAGTTGGCCCAGAACTTGGGGATATCTGATTTTCAGCCGACCGCAATAACTGCAATGCATCGTCTTCCCAGTAAAACCGATTCCATTCCGCCCATACTGGTCCAGACTAGCGATGTTGCTTCTAAAGATAAATGGCTTGGCGCAAAGAAGGGTCTCTCGAGTCAGGCCCAAACAGGGTCCTTTCCGCGGCTATATTTCAATGAGAACTTGACACGTCACAACAAGGACCTATTCAGGCTTACTCGCCTTAAAGGAAAGGAAAAGGGCTTCAAGTTTGTGTAGACAAAGAATGGCAAGATCTTTGCCAAGAAATGTGAAGGAGCTGATCTGCTGAAAGGATGGATACTGGCTCACTAACTTGTAACAGTCTTTCAGAAGTTTCGAAGTTCTTCAATAATTCTAAAGGCGATTCTTTTCGTGCTACACACGTTAACATACGCAGACTTCGAAAACACTGGGACGAATTTTGTGTGATCACGCCCTCTACTCGCCCTGTTACTGATGTGTTTGTACTAACGGAAATTAATGTCACAGCTGAAGATCTGAGGCGCTTCACACTGCCAGGGTACAAGGTATTTTCCTACACGCGACAAGATAGAAGGGGTGGGGTGTGGCAGTTTTTGTTAAAGTTACCTTGGTCGTAACAGAGATAAGTGTTACCTTCTTCCAGGCTGAAGTTATTGCCCTCCGTTTAAATACGCCCATTTTTTCATTGGTTTTGTTTGCCGTTTATCGGCCACCTCGTTTCAATGGACGCTTGTTCTTAGCCGAATTAGATCAAGCGCTCTCAGCTCAGTCGCATGAAGAGTACGTTTGCTTGATAGGCGACTTTAACATCGACATACTGCGTCCTACAGTTACTTTAGTTGCAGACTACCTTGATACATTGTCGAAATGGGGATTGCAAACCATTATTCAAAGGGCAACGCGTGAAGAATACTTATCTGGCCATCTTACCACTTCCTGCATTGATCATATAAATTTCAGAACACAAACGTTAACAGTGCAATCTGCTGTAGTCGAAATCAAACTTGCTGATCACTATTTTGTTTGTTGCTCGTTAACTCGGCAAAATAGCACATCTGCCCCTACAGGTATCTCTAGTAAGAAAGAAGTTTCTATATGTGATGCCAAATCATTCTATACACTGGTATCAAAATACGACTGGAAATGTTTTTTAATTAATGTTGCTCCAGCTGACATATATGACAGACTCATTGAAGTATTACAACAGCTCAAGAAGGCGGCAACACGAATTATTTGCGTCAAACAGCGTAACAAAGAAAATAAGTGGATGACATCAGAAATTCTGGCTGCTTTAAAAGAAAAAGATATTTTTTGGAACCTCACCAAACGTTATCCAGGTTCTGAAGCAATGCGGTGTAAATTCAAAGAAGCGCGAAACAGAGCGAATGCAATGATTCGCTGCGCAAAGCGTAAACATTTACGGGATGAATTTCAACATGCTCGGGCAGATTCCAGGAAAACTTGGTCCTTGATAAACAGTCTTAAAGGAGGTAACAAACGTGGTAATCATACATGTGATTACAGTTTTTTTGGGGTTGATGATAATACCCTCGCTAATGACTTCAATACTGCATTCTCCCGAGTGTCGGGTAATGTATCGCCAGTCCCACCGACGTGCACTTTGCAGAATAGTACACTAGAGTCTGCTCATTTACCTTTGCTTACTGAATATGAACTCCGATCGCTTATTTTCAGTCTAAAGCGTAACAGATCACCTGGTATTGATGGCATTCATGTAAATGACCTGCGGGCCATTTTTCATCTTATCAAAGATGTTTTGCTGTCGCTATATAACAATATTATTTCCACTGGTACAATTCCCGTGAATATGAAAACAGCTGTAGTAATTCCTCTTTTTAAGGGAGGGGCACATAACAGAACAGAAAATTACCGCCCTATTTCTGTGATTTCTTGCCTATCTCAAGTATTAGAAAAGCATATACTCCTGACTATGACAAGTTTTTTGGACAAGCACGGCATACTATCCCCTTCCCAGTATGGGTTCATTCCAGGAAAAGGTACACAAGCGCTTCTCGAAGATTTATCTGACGTGTTGAACTTATCGTTTGAACGTAATCAGTTTGTATGCGCAATCCTTCTCGACGTGAGCAAAGCATTCGATAGCGTAAGCCATGGCATTTTGTTAGCCAAGCTCTCTTTATTAGGGTTTCGTGGCGCATTCTTGCAGCTCCTGCAAAATTTTCTGCATGACCGACGCCAGCTAGTTTCACTTGGGAAGGCCAAGAGCGACTTCCTGTTAATAAAATCCGGTGTCCCACAAGGCTCCGTCCTTAGTCCACTGTTATACAACATTTTTGTGAATGAGCTGGTTGATGTGGTCCCGGTTGGTTTATATCAATATGCAGATGACACTGTCATTATAGCTCAGTCAACCAACTTTATGCATGCCATTACTTCATTACAGGCAGTTGTAACAAGGGCTATGGACTGGTTTTCTGCTAATTTAATTGAAATTAATACGTCTAAGACAAAACTGATTTGTTTTCACAACCCATTGAAAAAATTAGATGTCAATTTTTCTTTTCTGCTGCACGATTCCAATTGTTATCCTTGTATGTGTACACCCTTAGAATATGTGCATGCCGTGAAATACCTTGGTCTGTATTTTGACAGTGATTTGTCCTGGAAATCCCACGTAGATTATGTATGCAAACGTCTTCGTGGTGTATCGTGCATGCTGTACAATTTGAGATATTACATGCCTCTCTCTATTCGAAAACTTATTGTTCATGCTTTGGGTTATAGTGTAGTAAGGTACGGCATAACAGTATATGGCCACTGTGCGGCGCGCTGGCAAATGAGGGTAAACTCTATTCTCCGTCATATGTTAAAAAACATTTGTTACGACCTTAACCTCAATGCCAAAAAGGATGTTTTCAAAACGTTATGTATGCCGGACTTTACTCACTTACTAATGGAAAGCGTAGTGATTAGGCACTTCTGGAACAATAGTTTCAAAACAAAGTATGTTCCTGCACGCTGTTTGCGTCCCAAGGATCCATTTTTAGTACCGAGACGTCACGCAAGGTATGTGTGACGTCTTCAATAAGCTACCTCCGAGTGTACTGCGCACCCGGACTAAGCATAAGTTAAAAAAGGTTCTCAGGCGAATGATTTATTTATCGTCGTAAACAAAGTGGTCGTTCTCTCTCCTGTGCCGTATATTAATTTTTCATTTTGTTTTATAGGTAGATGTATAACTTCAAAGATTGCTGTTTTCCGCTGCTGCCAGGCACTGCCGCTCAAGCCCTATGAGGCTTTGGCAGGCCTGATATGTGTATTACTTTCTTATGAGATGTACAATAAAGATTTGATTTGATTTGATATGTAGCAAACTCGGTATAGCGAGACAACAATGCAAATCCATTTTACGTTCCTTATGCGTGCTTCGCATTTCCTTGATTCCCTATGCACGTGGGATCTGTCAATTTTTTAGGGGCGAAGGACCTTAAGGCGTGGGTCGTGCGGCCCCGATGTATGTAGTAGTAGTAGTAGTAGGTAGCCACGGGCGCGTGCCTGCCGGGAGGCACGCACGCCCCGAGGGCGAGAGACAACGTTGGCGCAGGCAGCGTCTCCTAGCGAGTTTCTTGATTGAGAAATACCGACTGCTCGCGTTGGAGAAGCGTTCACCGGCAACCCATATATATATATATATATATATATATATATATATATATATATATATATATATATATATAGGCACTGCATCTTGATTTGCAATGAAGTGCCGGTGGGAGATTTCACTTGTGCATTGTGCATAGTTGAACCGTGAGGATTCGTAGCATGCGCGAGATGTTACAAAAAATAGATGGCGGTACTTGTAGTTGATGATGAAAGATGCGAGATGTTATAATAGTTTGATGACATTTACTCAAGTGCTTCACTTTTAATTGTGGGGCGAATTGCACGGAAGAGTTTCACAGTTTACCGATGATTCCTTCCGGAGCTTCGCCCCACTCATCATCATTCACCCCGTGAATATGCTGTGATTTTTAGGGGCGAAGCTCCTTATAGCGGCACCCGTTCGTCCCCCGTCGTAGTAGTGTGTAACCAGTCTTAACGCTAGTACCAGATCTTGACCTCCAAGGTGGTGTCGGTGGGAGATTTCTCCTGTGCGTTGTTGAACAATAAAAAAATTCGCAGCGTGCGCGTTAACTAAAAGCCGAATTCTTCTGTCTCTCATTCCCCATTAGGAGCCATTGGCATGTTCCAGTAGGAAACGTTAGTAGAAGTAGAAGTGTAAGTGGTAGCTAAAAGCCGACTTCTTCTGTCTCTCATTCCCATTAGCAGCCATTGTTTACCTCCAAGGTAGTGCCTGGTGAGATTTCTCCTCGCCGCGAGTGCCGGGAGCCACGCGCTCCCCGGCAAACTCGACACTGCCCCGGCAAACGCGAGAGACAACGTTGGCGCAGGCAGCGTCTCCTAGCGAGTTTCTTGATTGAGAAATACCGACTGCTCGCGTTGGAGAAGCGTTCACCGGCAAAACCCATATATATATATATATATATATATATATATATATATATATATATATATATATATATATATATATATATATATATATATATATACACACTGGATCTTGACTTGCAATGAAGTGCCGGTGGGAGATTTCACTTGTGCATTGTGCATAGTTGAACCGTGAGGATTCGTAGCATGCGCGTTAACTCAATTAATCCGGAACTCGGCACGATCTACGATGCACATCCCGAGCTTCGCCCACTCATCATCATTCACTCCGTGGATATGCTGTAATTTTTTTCAATCAAGAAACTCGCTAGAAGACCCTGCCTGCGTCAACGTTGTCTCTCGTGGGTGAGGGCGCGTTCTCCTTCTTTGCGAGCTGGTAGAGCGTTCATCGGAGAAAGAGCTTTTCCGTAGTCAACGCGCGCCTTTCGCTCTCTCTCTCTGTCTCTCTCTATCTCACAAGACAGCAGATGGAAGAGTGAGAGAGCAAAGTTATGTGACTCAAGAGCATGGTAAGCGTAGCAGAAGGCGATGAGAACGGGGCACGATAACGCTATAGCGTTCAGCTGTTACATGCGAACCTTAAGCGTCCCCTTAACATTTTGTATATGCGGTAAGAAAATAGCATTACAATAAAGCTCCTTCATGTGACATGGCAAACAATGACTACCTACTTGTTTTAAACCTAGTGGAGACAAACACGCCTAATGAACATGGCTGTTAGCTGTTTGTACATGCGGTAAGAAAACAGCATTACAATACAGCTCATTCACTTCCCATGACAAACAATGAGGACCTTCCTGTTTTAAACCTAGCGGAGCCAAACATGCCTTGTGAACGTGGCTGTTGTCACTTTTTGCTTGCCCTCCTCACACCGTACACGTGGTTATATCATTATGTGGCGGACAAACCTGATTCTTTTCGCTGGAAGCAGTCACCCTTCACAAAGAGTGCATTTTTATTTCGGGAACTTCTGCCAAAATATCATGAACCTAACAATGTATATTAAAGCTTGTAGAAATGTGCTAACAGTGCTTAATAGAGCGAAGCGCATAGAACTGCACCAAACATTTTTATGCTTATTAACTTCATATCAAATAATATGTAACCGTACCTTCTCTTCTAACCTTTAGAGGTTTTTTTTAATATAATGAAATGGACTGCACCTAAAAGAACACTAGCTAACGCACGTCTCTACAAGAGAAACGTTCGCGCCTAGCAGTTTTGAATAAATATAAAGTATCGCATCGATGCTGACCCATTCGCACCACGTTGGAATTTTTTCTAGCCTTCCTTCTGCCATGTTCGATTTTAAGTGAACTTCGCTAAGCTCATTTTGATAAGCAAGATTAAGTAGCCCCTCGAGGGCACATCAAGCAACCGAAGAAATGATAACCTATTGCGCTTCACAACCGTTACTCATTTACGCTAACTTGTCAAAGAATCATCAAAGCTTCTTTTCAGAAAAAAAATAAAAATATTTCATCATGACCTAATGTCGCTAAAGTAGAACATCATAATGGCTCAGTACGAAGGAGAAACCTGCGTAGAGTAGGGAATAATAGCTTTCCATACAGCGCTGCACAAACATCACTACGCCTGCCGCAGACTTGATTCCTACATAAAATGACTCGATTCCGTACGGGCAAGAATGCCGGAAGTGGGCTTCGCTTTTCTTTGATATTGGTTTTTTACCATTATCAATAACTGACATTCCACGGTACCCGTGTGTGTGCGTAATCACGTTGCCATTAAGGAAGTGTGTGCGCCGAGTCGCCCCTGGGCATGTCCACATATAGCCGGTGAACGCTTCCGCGTTCCGCACGAGCTGGCCAATTGTATTTCGAGTCTAGCTTTTCAGCCGCATTAAATGGCCGTTCCAACGACTGCATAATACATTAGGAGTGTGGTGTAGAGCTTTGATCCTGATTATGATAATAACGTGGCCTCGTACTCTCTTTTTTTGTCCTCTGTATTCGTGTACAGAGCATGCAAATGCACGAGATACACGGCTATGGACGTTCTGCTATTGGTAGAGTTGCTATAGTCTTCTTCAGCCAGCGCTTCGCCAGCGTGGACAAAGCAGAGTGCGTATGTCCAAAGCTATTATATTGACTAGTGCCCACCAAATATAATTAAATTTACATAACCACCAATGCTCCATTTTTAGGAGAACCTGCTTCGTTATAGCGCTCTTCTTTGTTGGTTTTGCAGAGTTTTGGGCATTGTTCATTAAAGCAAACTCTCAGTTGTAGCACTCCGGTGAAAAAAGCGCATAACATATGGAGATGACGGTGCTTGTGAGCTTAACCTTGCAAACTACCTTGTTTGTGGCTACGAGGCACTGGAGTAGGCAATCCTTGTGTCGGTCGTGGTAATAGTGAGCGTGTGCTACTCGCTCCATCAAATTTGTGTGTTAATTTACAGTGAAAACGGCAAGTATATGTTCTTTGCAAGAATATCATGCTATAAAGAAAGTTGCTCGCTCAAAAAGGACTGTTTTCTCGATGTGCTTGCTCCTTCTTGCGGTTTTAGAAGGACACACCAGTTTGCTCCACTGCAGAGCCCAAGAATCAACACTTCTATATGTACGAACTCTTCTTAACAAAGACGCTAACGAACAGAGCTCGCGTCTATGAGTTTGAATAAGAACGCCATATTCCTCACGAATAATTCTGTCACTCAAACTGAATTACGAAAAAATGCATTCAAGATATTGACACCCAAGCACTATATTGACGGGCTTACGTCAAGCATGGAAAACATAACCAGGAGCTGTTTTTAGAGCGGCGCAACTTTTCGGCCTCATTAGTAGACTACAAGACTACAAGTCTAGCAGGACCAAAAGTCAAGTAACGTGGCCACAGAAAACCTGATTGTGTGCGAGGCGCATGTCCCCCGTTGGATAAGAGCGTGATGTGAAGAATTTGTTTGCTACGTTTTGGATATTAGGCAAGCTAAGCGGTCTCGAATTCTATTCGGTGATGTAAGTACTACTCATGCTACAGAAACTTTTGTTGGCAGTCATTTGCGCTGTCACGAAGAAAGATCTCCAAACGGGTGGGTTTGTGAATGAGAGAACTCTGGAACACAAGAGGATGGTGGGTAATTGACGGGATGGGAATTCATCTGTGCATTGTTGATTGATTTCGGGGGTTTTACGTTCAGACATCAGCTACTATTATGAGAGACGCCGTAGTGGAGGGCTCCGGAAATTTTGACCACCTGGGGATGATAATATTCATGTGAAAAAAATAAAGCACTCAAAAAAAAAAAAAAGGAAAACATGCACTGACATTGCACAGCACAAGGGCCTCAACATTTCGCCTCCATCGAAATGCAGCCACCACGACTGGGATACGATCTGTGCATTGTCATGAGTGAGGAACAAAAATGGCAAGCAGTGTGAGCGGTTCTTTAACAAGTATGAAGAGGCAGCTAGGCAAAAAAGCCAATATTTCAGGGAAGTAATTCAAACATATTTGATTAGGAAGTTAGGTGCGTCGTCGATTAGCTTATGATCTGTCCTGGTGTTGTGGAAAGAAACGAGTTTTGTGAGCATTATTACCTTATTTAGGCCTTTTTTATAGTTACACTGTGAAGAATAGTGTACATACCATGCACATTTTTCAATGAAACCGAGGTTTGGGTAAGCACTCGGGGTGTCAAATCCATCGGTCGTTTTGTGCACGTACCTGCGCTTGAGCGTGAGAGCGACACTCTGCTCCAGTGTGCGACATGTTTGTTTCACGCCATTGCCGTCGTCGGAGCAATGTACGCGGGAGAGGCACTTCCTGAGAAAATGTCCGGTGCTGCCTAGCCGCTAAGTTTATGTGTGCTCATTTGGAAGCTGTGCATAGAAATCAAGTCTCTGTCTGCGTAATAGTAGTCTCGGAATAATAATAATAATAATAATAATAATAATAATAATAATAATAATAATAATAATAATAATAATAATAATAATAATAATAATAATAGTGTGCCTATACGTTCTGGAGCAGTTTTGACCATCTGGGGTTCCTCAAAGTGCAGAGCCGCTTTTTCTTCTCCTGTTTTTTTTTCTTTTTGTTTGCATTTCGTCGCCACCAATATGCGGTAGTTGTGGCTTGGATTTCGACCCACGACCTCGCGCTTCTCGAGCCGGCCCTTCGCCGGTTGTAGTTTCATCGGAATTCCTTTCATTCAATAAACATTGGGCAAAAGGGGATGAAGGGCCCCGAGTTTGTGCAACGTGTGCCCTTAAAACCAAGAATGTGTAACCGATTAGCTAGGAGCATTCCGTTTCCTGGATACGTTAGAAAGCCACGCTCCTGAAATGGCACACCGTAAGGCACCAACGCCGCCATGGCATCCACTTAGGAATCCACAATATTAGAGAAACTTTTGGCGTTTCTGTGGGTGGACAGCAGCCTTGGCCGATACAAGTAGCAGTCCTCTAGCTTAAATGCATGAACTTACCCATCACTATGTTCAGTTTTTCATGCGTTTACCCACATTGAATATAATGGATCAATGGCGAAGTACATACCTTGTTTTCATGAGCGGCAAAGATGTTGCGCAGCGTCATTCGCTACTGAAATACAACAGACGTACTAAGGCGGCCAGATGACGGTTCATAAATAATGTATTTAAATTCTCAATAAAAGTATATCCACACTCATGCGCTGCTCCATAAAGACATGAGAGAAAACGCATGGGATTACATGTCACGAAAATGTAGCAATATTGTCTGGGTATATTTAACAACCTTCACGCCCGTAGCGCAAATACTTGGCAGCAATCGGAGTAATGTTCTGATCTTTTACCCACTGTTTGCCCCGCCACGGTGGTCTAGTGGCTAAGGTACTCGGCTGCTGATCCGAGGGTCGCGGGATCGAATCCCGGCCGCGGCGGCTGCATTTCGATGGAGGCGAAATGTTGAGGCCCGTGTGCTGTGCGATGTCAGTGCACGTTAAAGAACCCCAGGTGGTCAAAATTTCCGGAGACCTTCACTACGGCGTCTCTCATTATCAGAGCTGGTTTTGGGACGTTAAACCCCACGAATCAATCATTACCCACTGTTCTTCGACCGAGTGAAGTCAATCTGATAAGTTAAATGACAGTCAGTGGACCAGTGCGTTGCACCTGTTCCCAGTGCACATGGCAATAAAATTTTCGAGAATGTCGAGCACTGGCGCATCAGCAAGTAATGCATGCCTCACCACGTGTACGACAAAGAAATTCAAGCCAGCTCCACGGCTAGAAAACCGTCGGCAAAGCCTCTGTTCTTTTCATGTTAATTGTGACGTAGCTGGCAAGGTTCTCGCTATTGATTCCATAGCGTATCGGTTGCGTCAGCCATACCACTGTTGACTACCTATACTCAGCATGCGAGACCCTTCACCATATACTGAACAGCCTGCTTATCCGTGTCTGTCTGTCTGTCTGTCTGTCTGTCTTTCTTTCGTTCTTTGCGTTTAGTGCTATGTAAATGCAGCCGCGGCTGCGGCGATCCAATCCCTAACTTTAGGCTGACCTTTTCTGCGCAGCAGTGGGCTGGGGCAAGAGTGTGTGTTGAGCGCGGTACCGGATAATGAGTCGAGGGCAAGAGCGTGTCAGCTTTTCGCTCCGGCGTGACGAGAACGTTCAATGGACGGCGTAGCGTTGTCTTTGAAAGCAGATCGTACGCTTTATGAGAATCGATGCCATGCGAGGCAATCAGTTTGTAATGCGCCTATACCAAAATGTTTGGCATTCAACTATTTTTGCGAGTAGGATCAAGGTATCTGTGCAGACTGACCGCAAGCATCGTCACCGTCACTTCTGGTTAGATTATCTACGATGTGTACGATGCTTGAACAGCCGCGTTGGATGTGGGCTAGCGTGCTTCTTTTCGCCTCGGTGCCCCGCGTTCGATTCATATCCCTCTCACGCATAATAGGTTGACGCTTTTCTCTTTTTCTGTCCTCTTCTCAAGTGTACATTTCAATCCCATACTTCGAGAAACGATGTATTTTCATCTTATTTAACCCACGCAAAGTGTATTCTTGTGAAGTTTTCAACATCGTCCATTTTGCTTGTCCTTTGAGTAATATGCTGCAATCCCAAGATTCATACACATGTGCAAATATCCGAATAACCCGGGCCTAGCACTGCAGGCATTAACCATACGTGATAGCGTGATTGTAGATATCATTGCAGTGATGTCTATAATAATCAGTCACGTCCTCATACATTCCCACCCTACCACTTCTATTTTAGTATGTACCAAGTAAACGAGACGACCAGGGGAGCAGAGACACGTAGATAGATAGATAGATAGATAGATAGATAGATAGATAGATAGATAGATAGATAGATAGATAGATAGATAGATAGATAGATAGATAGATAGATAGATAGATAGATAGATAGATACGGTCTAAGTTACTCAATTTCGTCAATAATGCTTCGCATTTAATAGCTCTACTTAAGGTGCATGCCCGCCATAATTATGTTTCTCATTATCGTTCAGAATTCTACCGTGCACTCCATCCTCTGAGCGTTTTTAAGCCAGAAATGGTAAACATTACAAATAGTATTCCGTTGCGACACCATCGTGTATTATTCCTCGAAATTTTCATAGAAGTTAACAGTCTTGTCATGGAACTACTTATGATCTGCGTCGCACGTCCCCAATCTATTTCAAAGGTTCAGAACATCAGATAGCCTCTTCTTTATTTCTTAAAGAATAATTACCTAATTAATTTTACACAATGCACTCTATGGAAAGAATAGCCTGCCCCGCCACAGTGGTCTAGTGGCTACGGTACTCGGCTGCTGATCCGAGGGTCGCGGGATCGAATCCCGGCCGCAGCGGCTGCATTTCGATGGAGGCGAAATGTTGAGGCCCGTGTGCTGTGCGATGTCAGTGCACGTTAAAAAACCCCAGGTGGTCTAAATTTCCGGAGACCTCCACTACGGCGTCTCTCATAATCACAGCTTGTGTTGGGACGTTCAACCCCACAAATCAATCAATCAAGCAATAGCTTAAGCAGAGAATTTAGGGGAAAAGGAACACTCGCACTCGATTAGAGGGAGTTGGTGATTTATTTGAATTCCAGTGAATGAACAATTTTCTAGTTCATTTCTGTCCATTACAGCTTATTCTTGCTTATGCCGTTTTGTTTTCTATTTAACAGTGAATGCGTCCAACTGGACGGAGCTTCGTGTTACAGCACAGAATGTAAGTATGACTTCGTCGTCTCTAGGGCACTACTTTGAACGACACTGCGGAGACGCGCAGAACATAAGGCTCGACTTGCGGGCACCCCGTTCTTTAGTGGACGTAAAAATGCTGGACCATGGCGACTGCGAAGGTTATTGGGAATATTTTGTATACAACACTAAGCAACATTAGGATGTGCGTGGTCAGAATGCGCTCCATTAATATCACGCTTTCACTGCAATTCGTCCATTTTTCCACTCGGAAAACATCTGTGTGTTTCAGGAGGCTCTAGAAATCGATGAACATGTCAACGAATTTCGTACGCTTAACTACCTGTCTATGCACAAAATTGTTCGGGCATGTCGCTTTGCGTGTGGTCGCCGCGTCAAGCACCATAGACCGCAGCTGGAATCTGGCCCCAGTAATCCCTGCGGAAGAAGCAGGATTGGCTCCGAAACATGGAGTCTGCAGCTTGAGTCTTGGTTGCTGTTTGCTAATTTATGTACCAGTTTCTTTCCAACCTGGCTGAGCCAAATGTTTACGTCCTTTCTCAAAAAGTTCTTCATTACTAAGTAACGCGCTAGTCTCTTGCCTCACACTTCGTTTGTCGCCACCGATATGTTCCAGTCAAGCTAAGCCGCAACACCTGGTTCAATACATCATAGTGCCATCAATTCCTGTGCAAGCGGCAGTATGTTAAACATATAAAATATAAAAAATCCACTTCGTCTTTTACTTGCAGTGGGAAGAAAAGTTAGGCATGTTATTGCAGAGATTGCAAAATTAAGATGATAACATGCCAAAACCAGCTTTGATTATGAGGCATGTCCCGTTGTTTGTTATTCCGGTGTAATTTTCACCACCTGAGTGTCTTTAACATGCGCCTAAATTTAGGTGCATGTGTGTTTTCTTTCTTTCTTTTCCACTTTGCCTCCATTGACATGCGGCCGCCGTAGCCGGGATTCAATTTAACTTTCAGTTTGATCGGGGAGATTAAATATTGTCAGGTCATATCTCTCAGTACTTGTATTTTGCGCAAAAACTCATTGGCATGTCTGGAGACACGTCCAGGGCAGTGATGCTGAGGCCTCAGGAGCATCATATAACGCCCATGCTCTGATGCATTTGCTAGATATATTATAGACGTGCTTGTTCTACAAAAGAAACCCGTACACTGATTTGCGTTGGACAGTGCATCCTGGAGCTTTGGGTTGCTGGCCAGGTTGTTGCATCGAATTTGTGCCTTATATGTTCAACTCTACTCACCGCTAAGCACTGGGCGACATTTATTGAGAATATGTCATCAGGTGCTAATGCGGGGATCGAGCCCGCAAGCTCGAACTGCACCTTTTGCATACTTTATGGTAGGCGTTATCACGCTCACTGTGATGTAGCAACGGGTGGAGGGCAACACTGGGCCGAGCACGGGAGTGGGAAACATGTCAATAATAAACACATTTTAACCAACTAAAATAATAGCCTACTTTCCACTTTCCACGGATTGTCGTCCGTAAGAGTGAGAAACTTGAGACCTCAAAGATCATTCAACCAGAACAACAGAGCTGACTAACTAGCACTGCCTAATATTCTAACTAGCAAAGCTGTAGCCAGTGACGAGTTCTAAGCTGCAGTGATTATTACGTCGTATCCATTTGAAAGCGGAAGAAGTCATTTTCTGAAGCCCTGCGGCCCGAGTAATTGTCATGTGTTCTTGGACGAGACGTCTAGAGGCAAAAGGACAGCCCGCAGACAAGTGGAAATGCAACGTCCACTGGTGACGTGTTCCAAAGCCTGCGGCGGTCAGTTGGAAATGTGCGGCTTCTTAAAACCGGCGTCCGTTTCTTTCGCGGTGATGACTAGCCTCTTCCTTGAGCCTAGAAGATAAGCAAAGCAAAACGCTGGCTAGTGCCTATGCTGAGCCTTGAAACGTCTCATCATGCATTTCGAGCTAAGCACCGCAATATTTGCAACAAGTGGCATTGGCACGTGACCTCCGGCTCTCTTCACGCGCCCAGCTTCTATTTCGGCAGATAAATAGCCCCATATTTCTGATGTGGGCTTTAGAAGATTTTTACGAAAGCGCCTAGTTACAAAACCGATCTTTCTGCATGAGATATTTCATAACGTGCCGTCATGGCCAGGCGTGTTAGTTATATGTTGCATTTTCCTGGTTTGTGGTATAGTTATTGTGGAATGTGTTGGCCGATGGTATTCTTTATTCTCTTGTCAGTGGTTGCCGTGGATAGGCCTAAACTGTAGCAGCAAGGATAGAAAAAAGAATATGCACGGCCCGATGGCGAACCTGATCGAGGTGCTTTCTGAGGAAGCCGGCTTCACGTAAGCATAAGCATGTTTAGTATACCCAGCTCACTATTCGGCGTTTTTGTCTTTGAAGCGTACTACGTACCGCAGCTTTTTTTATAAAGTGCAGAAAATTTTAGTGCGATTCGGTCAATCAACAGCTGTGTATGAGCCTAACGTTTTTAATGCTGCCAAACATAGAATTTGATCTCATCAGGAATAATCCCTATTTTTAGAAATAGTCCCACCAACTTGGTTGATGTGATGTAATCATTGTGCTCATCGCCGTCCTTGCAATCTCCATTCGTCAATCCTCCACGATGTACCTACTTGAAAAAGTCACAGAAAGTCACAGTTAGTATAGTCGCATGCTTCGGCTTTAGTGACTATTGCTTCACATTGGTGGTTGCATTCCATAGCAATTATCATTACTCGGAATGAACGAAGCACTCATATGACGAAAATGGGCAAACATTTCTTCATAAACAAAACTTACTTGTTTAAAAACATAACGCAATTCCTTCCTTTGGATGAGTTGTCCGAAGGTCGACGTTTGTCCGCGGTGTTTCACGAAGGGTTCTTTAAAAGCACTGTCTACCGTCCTTCATCGCTCTCCCGTTTTTTTGTTTGTTTTTTTTTTTTTTGCTCAATAGAAAGCGTGCCTTTCGAAGTGTTTCAGCGTGCAGTATTTTCTCCAGAAACTGAGTAGAAGTTATTAAAACATGATTTTTTCATCTACGAAGTTACTCCTTTCCTACGTCCACAGACGCCGGCAACAGTGGTGCTGGGCGCGATGCGTCGTCGTCTCCGTGGCAACTCTATCGGTCACGGGAGGCTTCTTCTCAACAGGAACCGGTTCCAAGGACGACATTGCAGATGTGACGAGGAGGGGAGGCGAGGGAAAGTCGGCGCGCGGGTGTGCGCCAAGGAGGATTAAAATCCTCCTTGGTGTGCGCCTCGGACATGCAGCGCCGCATGCAGGATAAGCGCAGAACTACGCGCCTGTGCAGGCAGACGAATTCGAAGGCAGCACCACCTACGAAAAACCCTAAAGCAGCGAAAAAAAGAACGATTTGTTCTTCCAAGCTATAAAAGGTTGTCTCGTAGGGTGAACTACGCTCGTACGATATACATAATTTTTTTTCAGTAAAATATGTATGGCTGCGTGGGCTGGTTCTCGTACACTTGGAAATTGGCAAAAAGCTGTTGGGTGTCACTAGAGGCGTTTCTTGCACCACTTTGAGAGCAAACTTGAAAACATAATTCGCTTTTTGTGGGTGAACGCGTCCTCGTTCGCGTAAACTTGACGCGTGATCTGCCCATTTCTTCAAAAAAAATTTCCGAGCGGTAGAGAGTCCCTTTAAGGCGCAAAGTTCATTTAGGTAGGTCGCTACAGAAAAGTTTCTGCGCAAGGGCGCTGGGAGGAAGGCATCGTCAGCATCTGAGAGTCTAACAAAAAGTACTCAGCACAGAAATAACCAGCCGGAGCAAGTTGCCACGGCAGATAGCTCCATCATACAGTCGATGCAAAAGAAAAGCGTAGCATCTGGTGGTCGTCAAAGGTAACCATACCATCGAATGTATATCAAAAATAACGATAACATACAGTAAATGCACAAAACTTCAGCAAGTTCCAGGCTGCGAAAATTGTTGGAAAAGCGAAGTTGTGTGAGCGAAAAGGTCTAGACGGTGCAACGAGGGCCGGCGTAGGTCCACTCTACACTTCCGCGTAACGCGAGACTTTCCTTTCTTTCCGTTTTTTACTTATTTTTCTTCACTATCACTATCATGAAACAGTCGGCTAAGGGCAAGTGTGTGAGTAGTGAGTCTAGGGTAAGCGCATCTCCGCTTATCCATCTGCGCATCCCCTGGCTTTTTCACCTTTTACTTACTTCATTAATTTGTTTCCTTTCTTTTTTTCTCTTTAACGCTTCCTAATTTTCCTTCGAATATACGCAGCTATGTAGCAGTTGACTTAGTAATTGGTAGAGCGGGTCCTCTTATCATTACCTAGTGGCTGTTCCTGACCCTTCACCACGCACTCATGCACTTTTTCCCTTTTACTTTCTTTCTTTCTTTCTTTCTTTCTTTCTTTCTTTCTTTCTTTCTTTCTTTCTTTCTTTCTTTCTTTCTTTCTTCTTAGCACATCGCCACACGGAAACACAGCCCCCGCTATGGTGATCAAAGCCGCAACTTACTTCTGATCCTTGAGCATGTTATCGCACAGTCGCCTTCGCAAAATCGCTGTAGTGTAGCAGTGGTTCGTGCTAAAGAGAAGAATGAAGCGCGTACGCAAATGCAGCACGTCGGGATTCGCATAACAACCACCACGTAGCAGTGGGTCCAGGGCTATGGTAGAGTTACTGTATAGCCTTCCGCAGGGAGGCAGAGTTGCGCGTCCCTTTTCCTTTCGCCGCTTGCAACCTTGCACTGCGGAGGAACTGCCATTCAGGCAGAGATAAACAGGTTGCGATCGCACCGCCACCGCGTCACTACTCTTTTCAAAGCTTTGTTCGATAACCCACAAAGCTGCACCCAGGCTAACGTTTGCGAGATTTATCTTACTTGTTATCCTTCCATTCTAGCAAAATGTCGTTCGGCAAACATTTTTTTAGATGTGAAGCAGCTTATGGTCGGGGCTATGTCACTCCCTCCCTCCATCCATCCATCCGCCGTATGGCCCCTCCTCTCCTTGTCTCATCTCCTCTTCTCTCGGCATTCCTCCTCTCCTCTCCGAACGGCGCGCGTTGACTTCGCAAACGCTCTTTCTTCGATGAACGCTTTAC